>VYXH01003196.1:274005-322909 GCA_013397275.1 Burhinus bistriatus | reverse complement strand
GGAGATTCTCCCTAGCTCTCTTTTTGTTGTTAATATATTTGTAAAGAGCTTGTTATCTCTAACAACTGTGGATAGATTAAGTTCTAGCTGTTCTTTCGCCTTTCTGATGTTTTTTCTGCATGACCTAACTAGATCCCTATACTCTTCTTGCGTTGCCTGCCCCTTCTTCCAAAGGCCGTAAACTCTCCTTTTTTTCCTGAGTCCCAGCAAGAGCTCTCTGTTCAACCAGGCCAGTCGTCTTCCCCGCCTGTTCATCTTACGACACATGGGGACAGCCTGCTCCTGTGCCTCTAAGACTTCCTTCCTGAAGAGTGTCCAGCCTTCCTGGACCCCTTTGCCCTTCAGAACTGTCTCCCAAGGGACTCTCTTAACAAGTGTCCTGAACAGGCTGAAGTCTGCCTTCCGGAAGTCCATGGTAGTGGTTCTGCTGACCCCCTTCCTTACTTCACCAAGAATTGAGGACTCTATCCATGGTTGCTAAGCCCAAGACAGCCTCCAACCACCACATCACCCCCATCTTTGCATCTTTTTTTCTCTGCTTCTGTAGAAAGTTGTCTAAGACATTAAATGCTCTCTACATTGAAATATCAGTGTGTTCTGTAAGCCTTTATGATACTTGTCTCCTGCATTTGTCTCCTGCACGTTTGGAGGCACTGCTGACAGTGCATTTAATACATAACAGCTTCACTCTCCCGTGGTATTTTTCTCTTGGCATTTTTTCAATGCGCATGTGTGTTACTTTCCTTCTTTGATAGATTCCCACAAGGTATTTTTCTTAGAACCAGAAGACAGAAGCAGAAGAACTTTGGAAGGTACTACATAGCAAGAACTTTCCAAGAAAAATGAGCAGTCACACGTCAAACAGGAAAATTACATTGCTTGTTGAAGAGACTAGTAGTGCATTCTCTCTGGTTCTAGTCACATTCCTTTTCTGATATTCCAGTGTCCTGAGCAGCATAAAAACTAATCTCTTTAAAATCCTCCCTGTTAGAAAATGGTGTTCTGTTTGTTCTTGTAGATAAATGAGTTCTCCCTATAGTGAATTATTCTTTAGAACAGCTTCACTGCAAGATAATTAACACTCATTTCTGGGCCAGTAACATGTTTCCAGTATACCAGTTTCAAGGTCTGAAGCCTCATTATCCTGTAAGGCCACAGACTGTATTGCATCATGGGGAAGCACAGAGCTGGAGTTTCTGAGGCGGACACATAATATTTATTACCAGTTTGAAGATATCAGACTATAGTCCTTGAAAGTGACATTTTCAATATAGAAATGTCACTTTGGAGAAGGTTTTATGCATCCTTGTAAGCTTAATTTCCTGGGTTAATGAAAACTGAGGCATCTAGCTGCATGGGTGAAAGGGCACAGAGTCTGAATATTTTAAGCATGAAAATTATCTGTAAAACATCTAAAATAATTTTTCTGTAACCTATGTATCATATGTGTAACAGCTTAAATTTATTTGGCAGACTGAGCTTTGCTCTACAGGCTTCAAAACTTTATTTCCAAAACATTTGAAGGTAGAATTTCTCAGCGTACACTTATTTGGCAAAATTTCTGAAAAGTTCAGCTATCATCTTCCATGACAGAACTCAAACCTATGCCTAACATAATTGAAGTTCTTCGTGCAAAGAAGACAAGACAAAAAAACCAATGAGAAGCAAACACACTGAGCAGGTATTTTCAAATGTCATTTATGTGTAGTATTCGCTTCACTATAATTTTTTTTTTAGGTAAAAACCAGCAATTGGCCACACAGAAGTTAATGTAGATATGTCTGATAATGAGGATAAAACTGTTTTGTAAGTAAATTGCTTTCAGAATTATGCACTCCAGGCTTTTTTATCAGGCCCATCTTCTGAAATTCAGATAGTTACTAAAGCTTTTGCTAGTGTTCATCTTTACTGTACCTATTCTATACAAGAGTGACTCAAGTTCCAGGGAAAGTGCTAATAATTACACCTAGCCACATCACATTGTGGGGAAAGTAGATACTGGTAGAGCTCAAACTAAGATTTATGACTCTATAAAACACAAGATTTAGATGATACATACATCTAGATACCTCTAGAAAGACATTCTTATTGGTATAAAATTTGCAAAACAATCCTAGCTATCTGCATGTAGCACAACATCACTGATGACATCTCATGGAACAGAAGTACTGTAACTGAATGGATGTCACTGCAAATGCATTTCCCCAGGAGAAGCTTCTGCTGAATCATCTTATGTGCTGTATATTGAAACAAATGCAAAGCAAGGATCTTCCGAGTCACAGCATGTTATTGGAAGTTCAGTATTGAAAGCTATCTGTGCTTTATAAAGGCAAGTATTGAAAGATGCCTTAACTGTACATACTGCACCTGCTGCTCTCTTTTCAAGCAAGATATACAGGAAGGCAAGAAAGCATTCAGAGAAATACAGATAAATTCGTATTAAATTCAGGTAAGTCTTTCAGAACTCAAATGCACTAAGATGTACCAAATCTGGAAGAGCAGTTTGGGATATATACCTTCAAATAACTTGAGGAGGAGACTGGGAGTTTGCTGAATTAAATGCTTGACAAGAAACCAAAATTGTAAAGCCAACTCTGCCCTCCCTTGTATGAGTGTGGGTTGTGTGGAAACTTGGAGCATAACTGGCTTTCAGCAAGCTGCAGCATGGCTCTCTCCAAGCGCTGTGCTGGGAAGCTGTCCAGGGGATATTGACTTCTGGTTTTCTGGATCCAGGAAATGGTACTGTCAAGTCCTGAGGGGTAAAACTAATCCTTATTTAATTAAGAATTTTGATTAACTGAGTTTGGGTAAACAGGATGGTAAAGTAACCAAATTATCTTTAAAGCAAAATACAGGAACCAAGAGGCATGTCCCTGCCCAGCCACTTGTCAGTAAAGATACATTCTTTGTCTCCCTGCCCCTGCAGCTGCTGGGGATAAAAATGCAGCCTCCTGGCTGTGGAGAGATCTGTGTGAGCAGATTTGGGAGAAGGCTTTGGTAGAATTCTTGAAGGGCACCTGTCAGCAGTGTTTTATAGCATTAACTGTGCTCCCAACTGTGTTAGAAGAAAAAATGAACCTTCATACTGGGTCTGCTTGGGATGGAGTTAATTTTCTTCATAGCAGCCTGTAGGGCACTGTGTTTGGGATTTGTGACCAAATCAGTGTTAATAACACACCAAAGGTTCAGCTATTGCTGAACAGCATTTGCACAGTGTCAAGGACTTTTCTTTTTCCCAGTCTGCCCTCCCCAGCAAGTAGGCTGGCAGTGGGCAAGAGGTTGGGAGGGGACACAACCAGGACAGATGAACCAAGCTGGCCAAAGGGCTATTCCATACTGTACAATGTCATGCTCACCTATAAAATCTTGCAGAAAGACGGAGGAAGGAGGGACGTCTGTGGTTATGGCATCTGCCTTCCCAAGTAACCATTGCACACAATGAAGCCCTGCTTTCTGGAAACAGCTGAACATTTGCCTGCTGATAGGAAGTAGTGAATGAATTCCTCATTTTGTTTTGCTTGTGTGTGCTGTTTTGACTTACTTATTCAACTGTCTTTATCTTGACCCTCGAGCTTTTCTTGTGTTTGCCATTCTGATTCTCTCTCCCATCCCACTGCAGGGGGTGTAAGCGAGTGACTGGGTGGGGGCTTACCTGCTAGCTGGGGTCAACCCACCACAACCTTGCGATGAGGCCCTCATGACAAGTTCTTCCCCTGTCTCTCCCTCCAAATCTTCACCTTTAAATATTGTTCCCTTTTAATACTCAAGAGATACTCAATAATGAACCAAAGTAAGAAACATGTAAGTATGCAGTTGCACACAATTCATGTGCACAACTGTGAGGACACATGCAAAGGAGGCACTCAGAAATGAAGACTGGCATCTCTTGAGTGAGCTGCTCATTTGATTCTGACACAATCGTTTTCCAAATGTTATTTAATACGAGTGATGTAACTGTTCTGTTTGTGTGACTGACCTCTTGGAACACTATGCCAAAGGCTGTCCTCAGTCGTAGCCATGCAACCGCATTGATTTCAGTGCAGTTGCACAGGCATGGCTGCAGACAGAGCTCACCTCGGTGGCGTACCTTCCTCCACTGCAGAATCATCCACTGTTCGTGTCTTATTTTTGCCATCACAGTTAGTTACTGCTTGCATAACTAATGTGACAGCGTATGGGTGATTCTGTTCTCCAGCCTGTACAAAGGCAAGTTTTCCTGAGCCCATGCCAGGTCATCCTGGGAGGGCTTCCTCCTAAATTACTTCCTTTGCTTTCTCGCTCATTAGCTTATCATCATCCTCTTTGGAATTTATCAGATAAAATTTGATTATTATTTTGCTTTACAACAGTGTGAAAATATTTAATTTAGAATGGCAATAATGGAGAAATGTCTGAGGCACTACCACAGTTCTCTGTCAAAATTAAAGGTGGATTTTTGGAAGAGCTTAGTGTTGACATCATTCTGGTCCCACAGCTACTCTCTGTATTTCAAATCCAGATGAGACCATTACGGTGCAAGCAGACCCACAAACTTTACTAGCTAATTTGCCTAATCATCCTCACCGTTAAAATTGTCATCCCATTTCATGTCAGAATATACCTGTCTTCAGCTTCCAGCTGTTGGATTCCATCAGAGGCCTGAATTTATTCCAGTGAGGTTATCTGATCAGAGACCTTGTCAACTAAAGGAAAAGGGGAAGCCAGGAACCAAAATATAGAGACACAGACCTGACAAAAACACAGAGCTAATGACAAGAAACAAACCTTGCCAGTCATACAATTAATGGGCTATCAGGAAGCTACAGGCAACACTTCCAGGAAGATGAACCTGAACTTTGCAACTGATAAGACTGTAAACCAGGAGAGACTGCAGACACCATGCTGGGAGGTGTGTGGGAATTGATAGAGCTATACAAACCCAGGGGGGGCGTGCCGGGGGAAGAGGGACAAAGGAAGAACAAAGAGGGGGGATAGACTGAAAAGGGTATAAAAGGGGCCCATTGCATGTAAAACGGGGCTGGTCAGTACACTTGTCTGGCTGAGCCCTGCACCTGATCACCACAGTCTGTCTACCTTGTTATTAAATCTTTTCTCAACTATCCCTCTGCATAATCTCACTCTTTATCCCACATGTATGTTTGCTGCAAGAACTAAGAGCCAGCTACAGATGAGACCTGTGGTGTCAGTTACTGAAGTGAGTGAGGGTCCCTAGCTGGATGGGCCACAGCTCTCTGGTCCTACAGACTTTGTGCCCAGAGTGCCAGATACCAGGGGGATGCATGTGAGTGGACTGGGTGCCAGTAACTGGAATCAGATCGTGTTGTAGGCATGCCTGGCCTGTAGTGTCAGCTACTGGAGTGAGTGCAGTCTCAATCTCAGCTACTGGAGTAAATGGGGGTCTTGGCTACCAGCCACTGTGGTGGGAATGCTGTGTCCTGAAAACCAGCTGCTGCGAGGGACTGACATGAGTGAGGATGGTGAGGGGCTCAGCACCAGCATCTGGAGCAGGACTGGAGGTCACAGCCTGTGTACCCAGTGCCTTCTGCTAGGGTGGGTGACTGTCTGTATCTTCCCCAAACATGGTGTGCCGTGGGTGGGTGGGTGTATTCACTAGCAAACTTCAAGCGGGACTAGCTGGCGAGTAGGGTGGCCTCAGGTCTGGGCTGGCGTATCAGTCTGTGCTAGCATGCCCAGGGGGACTTGCAAGTGTGGAGGTGGGATGAGTGTGTGAGTGCGCCTTTTTCTAGTGAGCATCAAGCTGGACTAGCTAGCAAGCAGTGGACCCATGAAGCAGGTAAGAGGGCCCAAGATCTGGGCAGGAGTACCAGCTGATGAGGAGGAGCAAGGGGAGGGGACTTGGCTGTCTATTTTATGTGATTCCCATATGCGGGTGCTGTTGAAGGCAGTGCTGTGCCTGTGGCAGGCTGTGTGACTGGCCATGCCAGTGTCCCCTGTGTGTATCTCTGTGATATGTGCTCAGCTTCCCTTCTGGTTGAGTCTGCAAACAGGAAAGTGACAGCCACATCTCTCAGCCTGGGCAGAAGCCCCAGGTCTGCAGGCATGCTGGGCCACCTCCAGTGGCCGGGCAGGAAGGTCCTGTGCTGGAGAAGGTGGAGGTGCTGGCTACATCTCATAAGATCCCTTAACAGAATTGACCACCACTAAAAGGACAGACATGCCTTCATTCCCAGGGAGGGACGAATACAGTCCCACTCCACAGATAGACGTGCCCTATGTGCAAGTGCAGGCTGAACAGGCCCCTGCTCCAGTAAACACACTGATTCTTAGGGAGGGTGACATCAGCCTCCGCTCCAGGAAGACACATCCATTAATTCCCAGGGAGGGCTGAATAGGCTTCTACTCCACAGACAGGCAGGCACTATTTTCTAGGGGCCTATTTTCAGGGATCTGTTTTGCCCACACCCCAAAGAAAGATACATTTTAATTCCCAGGGAGGGCTGGACGGGCTCCAGCTCCACAAAAAGAGGAGCGTTACTTCCTAGAGAGGGTTACATAGACCCACATTTTTGCAATAGGCATGCACTCATTTGCAGGGAGGGCTAAATAAGCCCTTGCTGCAAGGAGAGATGTACAGTAATTCCTAGGGAGGCCTCTGCTCTAATGACAGGCAGACATGTTATTTCCTAGGGAAGGCTGAAGGCATGCCTTGATTCCCAGGGAGGGCTGCATAAGCCCCTACTCCACAGATAAGCAGGCGCCATATGCTACCACAGACAGAAGAGGCCTCTGCTCCAAGGAGAGGCAGGGTTAATTTCCAGGACAGCTGAACAGACTCCTGCTTCAAGGAGAGACATGCATTAATTCCCAGGAAGGGCTGCATTGGTCCCTGCTCCAGAGACAGGCGTGCCCTATTTGCAAGCGCAGGCTGAGCAGGCCCCTGTGCCAAGGAGAGACTGCAGTAATTCTTATGGAAGCCTCCGCTCTAACGACAGGCACATGTTAATTGTAAAGGAGGGTTGAATGGGCTCCCGCAAAAACAACAGGCAGGTACTGATTCCCAACATAGGCTCAGCAAGTGCCTGCTGCGAGGAGGGACACGCGTTAATTCCCAGGGAGGGCTGAATGCTCCCTGCTCCCACAGATGGGCAGCCCCTATACGTACGGGTGGGCTGGACTGGCCGCTGCTCCAAGAAGAGGTACACTTTAATTCCCAGGGAGGGACGAATTGGCCCCTGCTCCAAGACAGATACGTTTGCTCTCAGATATATACATAGTGGACGATGTATCTGAGAAAACTGAAAAAGCCACCCTCCCTGCGCTGTGTGAGGAGCCCAAGGAGCAGCATCCAAGAAAGCATAACTGTTCCTCCTCTGATCGCTGCCGCAGAAGGGTCTCGGTCTGTCTTGCTAGCTGAACCGAACAAGATGAAGGAGGTCATAATGAGGTATGTGAGCAACGATTATTCTTCTGCCCAGGGACAAACGTAAGATGAGATAAAGAACCCTACAGTCACACTCCTACAGTGTCACTGGTGCAGTCTGTGCCTACTGGACAACTTGTTGCTGTGCAGGTTGAGGAAGATGCCTGGCAGCGTGGCTCAGGCAGTTTCTGTGGAAGATGACAGAACAGGACAAGGAGAGGCACGCGTTAGTTCCCAAGGAGGGCTGAACAGGCCCCATTCCACAGACAGGACAGTGCTGTTTGCTAGCACAGGCTGAAGAGTCCCCTGCCCTAAGAAGAGACATGTAATTCCTAGGAGGGGCTGAGCAGGTCTATGCTCCAAGAACAGACACACATTGATTTCTACAGAAGGCTAAAGAGGCCCCCGCTCCACAGAGATGAGGTCCTGCAGGGCCTGGAGCTGCCATCTAGCCCTGCCTCTGAGGAACCCGTGCTGGATGGTCCCGTGGGAGCCTCGCTGGGCTCCTCTGCTCTGCCTGAGGTGACAGAACATTTCATGAGGACTGGCAGAAAAAAAGGCTACCCCTGCAGCGCCTCGAGCTGTTGCGTTTTAAGGTTAACCTATAGCAAACCCTGTTTGTGTTCTCAGGGCACCGCCATGACTGCCCCCTGCCACCCCTCACAGAGGCCTCCCCTGCAGCCATCCCTGCTGCCAGCACCTTGACACGGGCACCCAGCACAGCCATGAACAGACACGGAGCCCCCAGTCCTTAAATTCATTTATGTAGCATTGCCAAACAACCATATTTCATGTTCCTTTGTGCTAAGCGCTGTACAAAACCCAGGAAACCTCCAACCTTGAAAAGTGAGGCCTAGGAGGAGTGTGAAGCGAGCAAAGTGAATTTCAAAGGTGTTTAAAAGATGTTTGCAGTCAAGTTTACACGCCATCAGTTATTGTTATCACAGTACAGCACCACTCTCAAGACTAAGTCTCTTTCTCTGTCTGGATTTTTTCATCCTATTGCCTCCTTATATCATACCAATGCAGTCTCATTTTCTGCTCCCCTGGATTCCTCCGGCAGTCAGTCATCCATGTGAGGTACAATACCGTTGTATTTTTCATCTCTTTCCCATCTTCCCTTTTCAAAGCTTTTCAACTGAGTGAGGATCCTATTTCAGAAAACACTTTTTTTTTTCTTGGCAAAATCTGATATTCCCTCCTCCTTGATAAGAAATATGTGCCATTACTATACACAGCCATCTCCTCAAAATGTCTTTTCAAAGTACACCTGAATGGTTTAGTACACAGTCTGCAAATGAAGGACCTATTTTATAAATACCTTGATTTTTTTCAGCCTTTATCTGTCACACCATATGTCCTCAGCAGCCTTAATGACAGAAGGCAGAAGGATATAAAACAATGGTGAGGAGAAAAGTTTAGTAAATACATGATTCAAAGCCCATTTCATCTGAGGCCATACGTTAGCATCTAATATCCACCTTACAACCCATGAGACACAATTTAAATGATGGATACTTCTATCTAGATCTTCATGGCTAGACTTCTTGTGCACCCAGTTAGACAGAATAGCAGAGATCAGTGTCATCAGGAAGCCAGTTAATAGCATCTTGATGTACTCATAGGCTGGGACATAGAGCGCAGCAAGTTGGAGGCTACTTTAATAAAAACCCAGCACATTGTACCTACACAAGATCAGCTGCTTCAGCTGCTTCTCAGCCCTGACAGTTTGCTCCAGGAGGTATCGGGGGCAGAAGAGTATTGACATTGGCAGTGCTGACTATGCATCAGAGCAACCAGCACCAGCCTCATGGCCTTTCTGCCCGAAAGGAGCAATGTGGTCCTCTGTATAGTGGGATCTTAAACATGAGATATGATTTTGTCACGTTGTCATTAAATCACTTTGATCAGGTTTTACTGGGTTTTTGACTGGCTTCCTGCCTGCAGGATTCCTCAAGGGCACTCCCTTCCTCTCTCTGCCCCTGTATGGGCAAGTTGGTGTTTCTACAAACCTAGCTTGAATCCTGAAGAAGTTAGATGCTTTCAGTGAAAGTAACTGTAGACTAGGCCCAAGATACCTTGTTCTCAGAGAACGAAGTGAACCAAAAACTATATGATAGTGTTGGGAGGAGGGAGATGAAATAAGCTTCCTTGGGAAGCAGAGAACAAAAATAATAATGCCTTTAGGTTCGTTGTTCAAAAAGGACTTGATGGTTTGAGTCAATTCAATCAACTTCAACTGCCTGAAATCTGGATATCTATTCTTATTAAAACATCTTTGTTAAATACTTAAACTAGGTGTTTACCATTTCACTTTTCAGACGACCATGGATGTCTCACTGAGACTGGACATGTCACTTTTAAGAATTAACTGTAAGATGAAAGAAACCTGTCCTTGGAGGACAGTAACTGCAGGATAAGGTTAGAGAATCTGCTCTGGGCTGGGTTGGGAAGAGAAATCTTGTAAGATAAAGGTCGGGTTGCAGATATTGTCTGTGTTTCCCTTGTACTGTGCTTAGCGCCTTTGGATGATAGACACCAAAACGCCAAACTGCTCCAAGCTAATTCATGTCAACAAATGAAGCACAGACATCCAGCACGTGACCCAGATGAACCAAGGATAATGCTTAAAGCTAGTTACTGGCTCCTGCCCTCAGCCTTCCCCCACCAAGGAATGCACCTCTGTCCTCCTTTGCCACTCCCTCCCCATAATCAGAGGTTACAATTCGCTCCTTTCTGCAGATTTACGCACTCATAAAACTGTCTGCACTCAGAAATGTCAAATAATCCAGATCGTAAAAAATACAATTCTAACGGAAGTCTTTTTCAAAAAAGAGATAATTTGACAGGAGCAGGAATGAATGGGTAGTAGTGGGTTGGGGATGGGAACCACCTGAGCTATGTGTAATAAATAGAATAGGCTTTTTTTCTGCGCTCTCGATCTCATTCCTTTGACTGAGACCTTACCAGACCGTGCAGCTGGCTCTCTGTAAGAACAGAGTCCTGTTTAAGATGCTGAGGTGGAACATTTGCCTAGGGAAAAAAAAAAAAAAAAGGCAAAAAATAAGAAGTAGATAATCTCTTTGTACTATGCCCCTTATACGGCTGGGTCTATAAGAGCAGCAAAAAGACAAGTTCCTGTCCCTGAAGAGGAATTTACAAGACCAAGCCCAAGCCCAAGGTAACCCTGGGAGCTACATTTCATATGGCTGTGATTCTATTGCCTGAATAGGTGCTCAGGGATGTTTTAGTCACAACAGACTGTTCTGCCTGTCTTCCACCTGCCCACCTAGAAGAGCATGGGTCTTACATATGACTTAAGCCATATTTGTCATGTTGGCACAGATATGCTATAGCATTCTTATACACTAAGGCATCTCAAGTGGACAAAAAATTAGGTATGAACCATCAATGTGCACTTGCAGCTCAGAAAGCCAATCATATCCTGGGCTGCATCAAAAGAAGCATGGCCGGGAGGTTGAGGGAGGTGGTTTTTCCCCTCTACTCTGCTTTTGTGAGACCCCACCTGGGATATTGCATCCAGCTCTGATATCCCCAACACAAGAAAGACATAGACCTGTTAAAGCGGGTCCAGAGGAGGGCCACAAAAGTGATCACAGGGATGAAACATATATCCTATGAAGAAAGGCTGAGAGAGCTTGGATGTTCAGCCTGGAGAAGGGAAGGCTCCAGGCACACCTCATTACGGCCCTTCAATATATAAAGGGGGCTTCTAAGAAAGAGCGAGAGAGACTTTTTACCAAGGCCTGTAGTGACAGGACAAGGAGCAACAGATTTAAACTGAAAGATGGTGGATTTAGATTTGACTTAAGGAAGAAATTTTTTTTTATGAGGGTGGTGAGACACTGGAAAAGGTTGTCCAGAGAAGTTGTGGATACCCCATCATTGGAAGTGTTCAAGGTCAAGTTGCATGAGGCTTTGAGCAACCTGGTCTAGTGGGAGGTGTCCCTGGCCATGGCAGGGGGGTTGGACTAGATGATCTTTAAAGGTCCCTTCAGCCTAAACCATTCTATGATTCCATGATACTATCTAGTCCACATCACTTTAGGCAACTAAGCCTGCCTTCAGTCCAGCTTCTCATTTTTTTTTGTGGGAGAAGTGACTTAGCCATAATTTGAGTCTTGAAAAAGGTAGGAACACTGCAAAGGTAAAGGGAAAATACAAATCTGAGGACAGATGAGGGGACAAGAATATGTATGAATGGAGTGATGCTTTCTGGGGACACATGTGATGTGGTTTCAATCTCACTTCAAGTAGATCCCTTCCTACACATGGCACAACTCAGCTGCCCCTCCATTCAGTGCAACTACTTGTGGAACTGCTCCAGCAGGAAAACCAGCAAGCAGTTGCATCAGCTCAATGCACAAGGCAGCAAGTTGTACCTCAGAGGCAAGAAACTTCCTATCATCTAACCCTGGGGAAAAATATGTGCAAAATTTCTTTAGGTGAGCTCAGAATCTGGAAATCCTGTATCCTGAAGATGGGTTAATACAAATGTTGCCACTGCATTTAAGAAAAAGGATTATGAATGATCTTATGGAAGGGAGAATCAACTTGAATTTTACAATGAAAGAAAGCTCTTCGTTTGCTGTCTCAAGAAGGCCAGTAGTCCAGCTCTTAGTGCAATCCCTTACACCTCTCAGTGCTGTATGATACAGGCATTTTACTGCTATTCATTACATGTAAATGTTTCTTTGTCCCAACACAAACTTGCAGCTGTCAACTCAGCCAACACTAACTACCAGGAAATGATCTGTCGGAGAAGGAAATGTTGCAAGCTATCAAATCCCCACAATGTGCTAAAACATCCGTAGAGGCAGACTGCCAGGGATTTATTATAAAATATGGACCATATGTTCTCTTGGCTTCCATAGTTTTGAGCAAGGAAATGTGTCATCAAATAATCCCAAAGGGAAGGGAGAATGCACTGGGCAGGGGAAGAATCATGATACTTCACTGGGATGGTACCTCAGCATCTGCTTTCCTGAAGAGTCTGAAGGCTAAAAAGACCAATAGAGAGATAAAAAGGGAATTGTTACTAGAGTGTGGATAGGAATAAACTTGGCAGGAACTCCACCATATGGCAGCCTCAGGAGATGTGATGGATGTGAGGAAAACCTGCAGTCATTCATGCTGGTACAAGAAACAATAACCTTCAAATATATGTGTCTCTCTTGGCTGTAGTCAAGATAGGTATGTCAAGACATGTATGTTTCACAGGACTCGAGGTGAAGCAGACAAGTAACCCCACCACCCAGTCTTGCTGACCATTCTGTTGAACTAGCCCCACATATATGCAGTGTAGATATGTTTGGTGTTGAGTAAGAAATGAGTCTGGCAAGACAGATCTGCATAGGAAGGAGACTGAACTGAGGCTGCATCAATCTTTACCATCCCAAGCTGGTAACTTTTCTTTATAGGTGAATGTTTTTCTCTGCTGATACCAGACAGTACAGGTAACACTGCCGGTTCCACTCGTGACTCCTGGTATTGCAAAACACTGAGCTGCATGGGCTATAGCAAATTCTTCTCCATTTACCTGACAGCTGATGACATTAGTACCCAGAATGACTCTCACAGTTCAGTGCAGAGCCCTTCAGAGTTTGAAAACATGTTGACAAGCAGGAACTAAGAGTGAATCAGCAGTGCCTGAGGTGGGGAGACCAATCAGTGCATTGGAAACAGAGACTGCAAGGCATGGTAGGTAGCCTCGAGCATATGCTTCTTACTAGGCAATATTAGGGGAGAAGCCAAGTTGGCTCTTGCAAAGTATGAGGTGGGCCAATTGATTACAAAACAGAAACGTAATTATGAAAGACACACAAACCAAAACATATTTCGCTGAAGCACAACCTATCTGAATCTCAGTTTTGTTCTTTGTTGCTCCGTAGGATTGTGCTCCAGGAGTAGTCTTGGCTGACGGTGCAGAGGGAACAGCTCCAGCAGCACCTCCACCCTGTGAGGTGGTACTGACAGAACTGAAACTGGTCTTCTCTTCATTAAAGATGTTCTAATGCCTTGGCTGCCTTTAGGGACTAGCCACTCTATTTGCTTCTTAAGGTTACTAAACATTGCAGAAATTCTTATGTAGAAGATTACATATATAAAAGGTTCTTAAATATGTAAGAGTTCCCTCCTAGATAGAACAGATTCCATGACTTTTGGTAGAATATCCACATAAGGTGAACATTTACACCTCCTTTACCATTTCTTGGGGTACATAAAACAGGTTCAATGAAGGGACGTTCAGAGCGACATTTCCTTACTATTTTTGTGTGTGTGTGTGTGGAAGAGCTCAGATTTCTTCCTCTTTTCCTCTAACTTTTCTAACATTTTATTTCTTTGTATTCTTTAATCAGTGCATTCTTTCTAATTTTAAGATAGGTTTTTTGGTTTTCAGCAGTTCTGAAATTGCATTTAAACTTTCTGAATCATAATTCACAAACCATGGAAAAAAGTCATTTGTTAAAAGCACGATTTTCAACTTGCAGTGATGAATATATATATATATTGGTTGTCCGTGGCAAGGTTTTGGTAGTGGGGGAGCTGCAGGGGTGGCCTTTGTAAGGATGGGTTGGGGCTGCCCCATGCCAGACGTAGCTGGTTCCAGCCAGTTCTACAATGGACACAGCTAAGCCCATCAGCCAAGGTGGTGGCACCTCTGTGAAACCATATTTGAAAGGGCCAAGAATGCCAGATGGAGAGAGGGGGAGGGAACACAAAGTGAGAAACAACAGACGGAACACCAAGGTCAGAGGAAGAGGAGGTGCTCCATGGTGTGGTGTGAAGGACCCTATGCCAGGGCAGATTTTCCTGACAGGACTTCAAACCATGGATAACCTATGTTGGAGCAGTGGAATGGTGTGAGAAGGAAGGAGCAGCAGACAAAAAAATGCTATGTATCCCCCTCTGCCCCATGCTGCTTATGGTGGGGGTAGAGGAGGCTGGAGTGAAGGACTAGGAAAGAGAGGAGGAAAGGTGTTGCTTTAATGTTTGTCTTTTAGTTTCTCACTGCCCAAATCTACCCTAATTGGCAATAAATTAAGTTCATTTTCCCCAAATTGAATCTGTTTTGCCCACAGCAATATTTAGTAAGCAATCTTTCTGTCTTTATCTTGACTCACAAGCTTTTTTGTTCCTGTTCTTCCTGTTTTTTCCCCTTTCCCACCCCTGTTCTAGTGAGGTGCGAAGTGAGCACGACGCTGCATGGGAGTTAAGCTGTTAACCAAGGCCAACCCACCACAGTGTAGCATCCCTACATGGCATACACGACAGACTTAGCAGATTGTGTATTTTTTCTGCTTTATCTCACTGTCCCAGATTTCATCATTTTTGGAGTCTCCTACATGCTGGCTTGTAGATGCTTAAAATTATGTCAAACTTAAGACCTGGGCTGAAACCTGCAGTTCCATGTGTTTGCCTCTGACATTTTGGAATAAATATTAGCAATCCTAATTAAAAAAAAAAAAAAAAAAAAAAAAATAAAAAAAAAAAAAAATTTTATAAAAAAAAAAAAGTTAACAGAAATAAAATGTTTAATATAAACATTTTTAAAAATTCATTCATTAAGAAGGTCCAGCATATCTGTGCTTTGAGAAGGTACCTATAATTTAGTTGATGATCTCACAGCAAAGTTATGCTTTTTGAAAACGCTCTGAATAGCTCTTCAACTTTGTCCAGTTACAGAGTTTTAGAGCTTCATTTTGCATGTGCTGTAGAGACTGGGATAAGAAATGGCAGTTCATTTCTCTGATGATTGCATTTGCATGGAGCATGATCCATGACATGACCAGGACTTTCCTTGTCCTTTGGAGCATACATAGAGTGCATGGATATAGTGACATGCCGGTGCCTCAAAGTGGCATGTACAGCTTGTAGTCTGGTATTATTTGAGCTTATAAGGTTCCTCTTTCATTCACTCAGTTCATACACATAAAAAGCATGCGTAAATGTTATGTGGGGACAGTCCAACACAATGCTTTTATTTCAGACTTAAATGCCACGAGATATATATCTCCCAACTAAGCACGACTATGATGAGGAATTCCTTCCTGTGTCTTGACTCACAGTATACTCTGCCTCTGAGGAATGTGCTACTTTACATTTTTCTGAATTGGAACTAATGGAAACAACGTGGTGCAGCTGTGGGAGTGACTCAGCAGCATGGCTCTGCATCTTCATGCACATGACATCCTGTGACAAAAAATCTCATATTTTCAAGATAATAAATGTTTTAGTTTCATTAATTTCTTTCTCAAGGGGAGCTAAAATTATTTTCAAGGGGAAACAGTAAAATTCAGATTCCACTACACCAATCTGTCAAGATGACAAACATGAAAATCATATCAAGAATATGTTATACTTCAAATTTTATTGGATTCATAATTATTTCATACTTCCAGGCAGAGTTTAGGAGTATCTAAAGCAAGGCTTAAAATGCAAAACATATGGCAGATGAAGGGATGCTGATAACAATGGGGACTAATGACAAGAGAAATGTTTTCCTAACAAGTGCATTTTACTTTGTAGATTTTTCCTCAGAATTAAGGCAGAAACTTGGAATTTGATAGCTGGAGGAGGAAAATGGTGGAAAACCTTCAGGATCTGAGTATTTGACCTCTAAAAGTCCAGGGTGAGTGGACTGTCATTTTCATTTAATAGAAAAAAATAACAATGATGAAATAATCTGTTGAGGTTGCTTTGTTGCATTTTGTTTTCGTTTGTTGGGTTGTGGTTTTTTTTTTTTCAGAGACAGTTTTGAGAGTTCTGCAAGACCTGACAGTAGAAGTAAGATTCAGCTGTTGAAATTATGTTTGAAGTGGCTTTAGGTATTTAAGTTTTCATCTGCAATTCTTTCTCCTTCATTCAGCATCTGCATCGAGGGCAATGCACAAGGCTTTCTAGATGTCTAACAGACCTCTTTCACATATGTTCACTCATATCACCTCAAAGAAAGACATCTAAGCCACTCAGCTCAGCTGCACCAAAGTTCCCGGTTTCCAGGTATTTAACTTCTGTACTAACTGTGGCAGACTGAAAAGACAGCCTGCAAACAAGCTCTGGTACAAAACACACTCATTCTGGTTTGAGTTAGCCAACAATCTATGGTGCAAGGAAGAGAGGATACCAAGGACAGGAGTTTCTCCAGACCCTTTAGGTTAGGTTATTGTGGCTGATGGGGCTTTAGCATCTGGATAGGGACAAGGCTAAGGATAAGGTAGATCATTAGACTGGGAAGGGGCAGCAGTGAGAATTCATCTCAGGGGGCAGAACAAGGTGGGTGAAGACCATATGCAAAACCTGAGGGCAAGTCAGCTGCTTCGTGTACCCTAATCTTCCCTGTATCTAATGTTCCCAGGACTGTTATCTGGGAGGGAGAAGACAAATGGGCACAATAGTTGTCTATCCCTCCAACAATGGATGACCTATTGCAGCCACTAATTGGGAATTATCCTGAGCCTTTGCTGAGTCCTGGACTCTCTTCAGTTAGTGGTTAAGAGGGTGCTCATTGGCCTGGGCCAGAATGATGCTGGAGGCATTGAAACAATTTCACAGTCCAAAGCTCCAGGACCCGTTTAAGTCACTAATGTAGACTTAGCCAGCATGTTCACTTTGGTGAATGCACTTGCCTGTCACCACTTAGAAGGAGGGTAACTCTCTACCTGTGATAACGTCTGAACTTCTGTTCACACTCCTGCTTCTTACGCTTCATGGGCAAACTGCATCAAACTCCAGGCTAAAGACAAACGCCATTCAATTCTCACGTGAGTTCCTTAGAAAGGCTTAACTCTGAACAGTCCAATCAAAGCCACCATTGTCCCTGCATTCCAGCACTGTGCCACAAGCTTCTTTGAGCACCAACAAGCTAGTCAGTGGCTTCTGAGCTTCTGGGGAAACTCGTCAATATTTTCTACCTTTGAAGTTCTATTCCATCATGCATTTCAACTTTATCCTCATGAAGTGCCAAGTCCTGCACCTGGGGAGGAACAACTCCATGCACCAATATATGCTGGGGATCACCCAGCCGGGAAGCCGCTTGGCAGAAAAGGACCTAAGAGTCCTGATGGACACCAAGTTGAACATGAGCCAGCAATATGTCCTTGCTGCAAAGAAGGCAAATGGAATCTTGGGCTGCATTAGGCAAAGTATTGTCAGCCTGTTGATCCCCTCTACTCAGCCACACCTGGGGGTACTGCATCCAGTTCTGGGCCCCCCAGTACAAGAGACATGGACATACTGGAGAGAGTTCAACGAGGGGCCACGAGGATGATTAAGGGACTGGAGTACCTCACGTAGGAGGAGAGGCTGAGAGAGCTGGGACTGTTTAGCCTGGAGAAGAGAAGGCTCAGGGGGGATCTGGAAGGAGGGTGCAAGAGGAAGATGGAGCCAGGGTCTTTTCAGTGGTGCCCAGTGACCAGAGGCAATTGGCACAAACTGAAACACAGAAGGTTGCCCCTGAACATCAGGAAACACTATTTGCCTGTGAGGGTGACTGAGCACTGGCACAGGCTGTCCAGGGAGGTTGTGAAGTCTCCCTCTTTAGAGATATTCAAAAGTTGTCTGGACAACTACCTCTAGGTGGCCCTGCTGTAGCAGAAGGGTTGGACCAGATGACCTCTAGTTGTCCCTTCCAACCTCAACTGTTTTGAGATTCTGTGATTCTGTGAACAACTGGAAGCCATTCCTTCACAATATTACCACATAAGGATGACACAGAGTTGCTACCTATGGACCTACATGACTAATTCAATGACTATTTGTAGCAAATCCTTGTCATGTCATAGAGATTTCTTGTAGACTCAAAGGGTTTGTCCACAACGAAAAAAACCCCCATATATTCTCTGGAAGACTGTACTTTAGCTGCCCAGAGGAGGCCTGATCACAATATTAGGCCTATCTTGTGGGGAAAAATCCACATTCCATCTCCTAGTGACATTCAGTTGAAATTTAGACACTAAATTGTAGACATGGGGTAGGTATTTAAAATCCTCTTATAGACAGTGGAGATCCTGGATCCTCATTCAGTTGCCTAAACATAGTATGTAATGCCATTGGAATTTCCCGATGCAAGATTCCTGCATAGGGCTTGCAACTGTGATAAAGAACCTATAGAAAACCCATGTCTATTTGAAGAGGTGACTAGAGGCTGGAATGGCACTACAGGTGCCTAGGTATATGAATCCCTCCACTAATGAGTGCAATCAAGTGAGAGTAGAAGGCTGGTAGCTTTGTCACGGTACCTATAGGGTAACTACATATTCCTGAAATGCTACTTCAAGGCCAGGCCGTGTACATTGGCTTGTTTACCTTGATTGATTGGCATCTGCCAAAGTAGTCAGGGCAGTTAGATTTCTGACAGTAGGTAATGGCATTGCAATGAAATGCAGTTTGGGACAGTGTCCACCTACCTTTGTGATGCCTCTGTTAATGAGGATGAATCCTGGCCTAGAGGACAAGAGTTTTCAGGAGTCAGAGGTTGCATGGCTTGTTGTACATGCTTTTGTTTGTCGTGTGGTCAGTGCAGATTTACTTGCAAATGTGTGTATGAGAGCATTCTTGAATTAAAAATACATCTTCCAAAAGGTGAAGAACTGTCTCTGTGTATCCTCACAGTGAAAGCCAAGGATAGGCCGAAGAAAAGCATTTGCTTTGTGTGGGAGAAAATTTAGGCCAGTGATACAGAATTACCTCCCACACTTTGGCTGGTATGTGTCACACTTTGAAAAGGGTATTAAACATTAGATGAGACAACAGAAAAACTTTCAGTCAACTGGCATTTCGTTCTGCTCTGTCTGCACTCCCTACACTCCTCTGAATGCCATCCTAGGATTTCCCTTTCGGCAAAATTCTAGATTTGTTAAATCTTCCATTGATCCAGTGAAGCTGCTGCAGGTCTCCTCATTTTGCAGGTGATGCCTGGATCACTCTGGCAGTGTCCTGTGAGAGCGTTGCTCTCCTCATCCCATCAGCTTCTCTCCAATGCCTGGCCTCTACCTTACTATGGACAACCTAGCCGTATATGCCAAGATCTTGTGTATGCCAAGATCTCGTGACTGTAAACTTTGGCTAAGTCTGCAGGAGAGTTCAACCTCGAAAGCAAAGTGTGATCGGTAAGTTACAGGGTGTAAGGGCATAAGACATGCTCTACCTTGCCCTGTGGTCCTTCTGGCCTAATACTGCATCTCAGGTAGTGGCAGTGAGAGATGCTAAGTAGGGAGAACACGTGAGCCTGACCTGTGAATTCAGTGGTGTAAGGGTGATAAAGGTGATAAGTCCCTATGTTGTTCTTTTATTATCTCTTTATGTACTGGCTTTCCAAGATTTATCTAATACCTTTTTGGACCTGCTGCATTTCTACCCACAGGGTAGACATAGGCACGAAGACTAAGGGCTGAATAACTTTCAGGTCATCTAGTCCACTAAAGATAATAAAAAATCATCCAGATTTCTCACCTCTTGGTTAAGCCCAAAGCTGTAAATTACAATAAGCTATTTAATTTCTCAGAAAAACAAACTGTATCCCATCCCACAGGGATAAAATGAAGCCACCCATCCTCCTTAGTTCTAAAATGACAAATTCTGTAAGCCCATGTCAGATTACTGACCACGCTATATGGTTTTGTTTTTCTGGCTTTGTCTGGTCCTTGGTTACTAAGAGAAAAGCAACAAAAAAAAATCTAGGCTTTCCAAAGGCAAGTACTGCTGGAAAAAAAATCATTTATGCTGGTTTAACTAAAAACAAAATTTGGACATATCTGTCTATTTTTCCTACTCTTATCTTTTTTCTCCAACCAGCCTCCCATTTCTGTGCATCATTTATCCTCTCCCTCCTCCTGCAAGTTTTTCCTTGAATTGTATCTTCCCTTAAGGCTCTGTTATGTGTCTTTTCCAAGAACATTTTAGGTTTCAACTCGTCTGGTGCACTATACTTGTCTGAAAGAGGTAGCACATTTGTCAGGACACAGGCCCCGCCTTTTAACTTGGTGTGAAGTGGGAAAACTTATAACACTATAGGAATTATTTACAAGTTTAAGCTCTGTGCTTTATTTTTTCTCCCATAAATACAATCTTTGTTCTCATTAATGATCATGCCAGCATGTCACAGTTATAAACAGTTATCATACTTTGTGATTACAGTTGCACAGCAGCACTTCTAAGCCAGGGATCTCAAAAAGTTTTTCAGTCCTGTAGTACTCCTTTTACGAGACAAGTAAAGTTTATTATTGCTTTCTGACAGACACTGAACTTCAGCTCAAGATTTGTCAGCGGCTTTGCTAAAACCTAACCCAAACATCCACCACTTGTTTCTCTCTGAGCAAGTCTCAGTAAGGTTCAGCTCATCTCCCACTAACAATCTAAGGATTGGGATATGGCTTTTGCTGTTGAGTGCAGTGAGATGCTGGCTTAGACCAAAGCCTAATATTTATATAATAAAAGTCAGGTCAAATGAATCACAGTGTTGGTTGCCATGTCATTACTGAAACCTGGGAAGTTTCTTAAGACAGAAAGAAAAATAAAAAAGGATAAGGATCTGGTTATGTTTATATTGCCAAAGTGATCCAAGGCACAGGACTGATGCTGCATTGGCTGTGTGCCATCGGGTTGGGCTGGGGCTGTGCTCTCTGACACACTGGCCAAGCTCTGCACAGGAGCAGCGCATGTCCTGACGTACTCCTGTTAAAGCTGTTAAAGCTGAGCACCACTGCTTCAGTTTTGCTTCCTTCTGCCCTGCACAGCCCTCCAACAGGGCCCCCAGGTCTCCCTTTGCAGGGTATGCAACAGAAACCCTGAGCTTCCCACTGTGAAAACACCTTCCTACTAGACTGAGACCCACAGCCTCACATTGCCTATGGATCTGAACTTGGAAAAAATCCCACATGAACAAAGTAGTAATTATAGTTTAGGGCCTTCAAGGGAAACACCAAATTGAACTGGAAAGAAACTCAGGGTCTAAGGCTGTGTAGCCTTTGTCCCTGGTCTCATGGCAAGATACTCTCCCAGCAAGATGTTCCCTGACTTCAGTTTTATGTAACAAGACAGGCGTAGTCTATGTTGCAGTTGTAGTCTATGGTACAGTCAAGACTGTATAAGCAAGGAACAGAATTTCGTGAATTGATTCATACATCCTGAACATAGAATCTCTTTAGGGAAGGACCATATGAAGATTACTTGACCCAGCTCTGCTCTGCACCAAAGCTGCTGAAGGCGACCAATATTTAATCACCCCAGACAGTAAAACTAATAGGACAAGAAGAAAAACATTCTCACATTTTTAGAAGAATAAGAATTGGCTATTTAAACGGAAATCCTGTACTTTCATGCTTTCTGAGCTTTCCCTACAATTTAGTAGACATTTTCAGCCTGTGCAAAAGTGGTATGGATATTCAACCAAGAGTCACACCCTCAACAGTTTGAGCTGCCGTAGTTCCAGCTAAGGCAGTGGCATTATAGCAATTACATTCAAGTACAAATCTAGCCCAATAAACAACAAAAAAAATCATCAAATTGTGACTGAAATTGTCTGGACTGGTAACTCCTTAAACAGCATTTCGTATGGTTAGGCCAGCGTCAGTTGTAAAGCAAGTGAAATTGCAGGGTTCTTTTAAAATCACATTAACGAATGAAGGATGTTCTTATCTCACACACGGATGATGATTCCATGACAAGGGAAAATTGCACATCCTCTCCCTGTGCCTCACACTCCCAGCTAATCACTCGCAGTGGAGGACACTGGGGATTCCCATACACTGGAGTGCAGCCAGTAGCAGGATAATGCAGATGAACTTGAATGGAAGGACAGGATTCAGGACATTTCAGGAGGATTTCCACTCTCAGATAAATGTCAGTGCTCATTCAGGCAGATCAAATCATGTTCTCTAATAAGCCAAATGCAAATTGCTGCCATTGCCACAGCAGCTCAATGCTGTCCAGGCCTGTCCTTTGGTCCACGTGGGATACTGAGTGAAAGACAGGCTCAATAAATCGTTAATGTATTCAATCTCCAGGCAGGTCAAATGGTAATTAACCTCATGCTCGTCCCTGCTGCTTTGAGAGCTAACTCAGTATCTACCATGCAGCTACAATTTGATCCAATAACTACCATACAGGGGAGGTGATAAAGGTGTACAGAGCATCACAGGAGCTGTGAAAGGAAGGGGACAGACTGAACAGGCACCTCTTTGAACAGGGTAGACCCACCCGCAATCAGCACTCTGCATACAGGGATTGCTGTGGGCAGTGGGGCATCCTAGGACACACAGGGCAGTCTCTAACATGTCTGCACTGCCTAGAGCCCTGGCTTTGCAGTGTCAGCCAACCCTCCTGATGTGCAGAGCCAGCCTTGCCTAATGGATGTGATGTTCAGAGGTGGCTCCTGCCGATGAATGTAGATGCAAAATAAATGCTTCGTTCTCAGGCAAAGAGTTTCATTACTCCCGTGGCAGCACTCCCACAGCAGTTTTTCTTTCAGAGATCTTTTCCGGAAAGGCTGGACCTGACTGTGTTTCCTGCAGTGCTGCTTGTCTCTGGAACAGACGTCAAGATCCATCAGCAGTAAAAATAGGCTTAGTGCCATGCCTTGGTAGCGTCCTTGATACCCCACTATCAACTGGGAGAGAGACGAAGGGTAACTTACCCTCCAGGCAAACCTGCTTTCTCTGTCCCCTTTTGTGTGACAGAGTTTGTGCTTTTAGGGATGAGCGGAGACAACTTGTGTTTGTGGAACAACGGCAGACAACAAGAACATATTTCTCTCCTGCTCTAAGCACAGCATTTTAGCCTTAAAAGTCTATGATATTTATAGACCAAGGGAGGCGAATTTGCAACCTAATACTCCATTGTCTTTTGCATGCCTGTTGAAAAACTGCTTTCCTGCCCTGCCTGTGGGATTGGGACTGGGAAGTATAACTGTCCAGAGAGGCAAAAGCTATGGAACCAAGGACTTTTTCTATAGCACTCCACAAGTCACTGTCTCAGTAACACTGGCTTGGCTGATTTTTTTGCTGGCAAATTATAAATGTGAAGCAGCATTGAACATTGAACTCTAGTGCAGATAGACTTAAAAATTAGATACTCAAGCTGGATCTGGTCAAATTTTACTAAAGAACATAGTGAAAAAATAAGCTCAGATAATGGGGATAAATGTCAGTTAATCAGTCGGCAACTCCTTCTCAGAGAGGTGTCTAGGTGTGCCTGGATCTAATCCTAGTCCCAGACTTGGTCAACGGTTTATGTCTAAAGGATTATATATGCACAATCAATCCTTTATATCACTTAGCTAAGATTACAAAGTTCAGCATGCTATTAGTCACTGACTGAGGATCTATTGTGTCAGGGAATCTCTGAACCTCAAGGAGCAGTAACCTTGTGCGGTGTCCCTACTCACAGGGAGGTCCTGGCATGCAGCCCGCTGCCATGCAGGAGAGCTCAAAAGGCTCTTGGGCTGTTCACTATTTATGGAGATAACATGACTGACCTATAGTCATATTTACATATTGACCATAGAACCAGCATTGCTCAAGTTAGCCCTTGGCTGTTGTGTTGTTATCTGTCTCCCCAAAACCACATTGAGCCCAGATGCCGCCATCACGACTACATGCACCCATTATGACCACCATGGGTGGTTATCACTTGGGTAAGGTTATGGGAGATAAAGATCAGGTTGGTGCCTTGGGGCGGGGGGAGCACACCATCACAAATGTCACATTTTTTTTTCTGAGGTGTCAACAGTGAAAAAATTAAATAGTAGATTCAATAACAGACCTTCCTTCTCCCACCTGTTGAAATGATCTGGCAATCTGGAACAGCACTGATGGAACATCTTAGGTAGGCTATTGCAAAGGGACATTCATCGTACATAGGGTCTGGACTCTGTGACCAAGGATTCTCCTAAAGCACAAGAGATTAGGCCCAGGATTAAATGCAGATGATATAAATTGCACTTGATGGGACCAAAGGCTGCAAACTGACTGTCAGGACCCTGAGGCCCACAGGTTTGGTCTGGATTCTTTATTGTCTGCAGTAACTTCTCTAAAGAAGGCAAGCCAACTCTTGGACTGGTTCGTGGTGGTTAATCAGTGATCATCTCCAAAACCACCAGATGCTGACATTCATTGGATGTTTCAAAAGCAAGGCGTGTGAGTAGAGAGTATTTGTCAGTGAAGCAGCAAGTGGATTTTCCAGTCTTGCTTCACCACCACAGGTAGCTAGGGTATCTGCTATGCCACCTCAAATAATGAGAATTGCATATCTCATCATTCTTCTCTGTGCAACAGATATTTCTTCCAGTGTCTGAGACATGACAATGGTCAAAATGTGTTTAAAACAGCAAAAGAAAAATTAGATCACATGAGCTTACATTAAGGTTTAACACATGGCCCTGTTCCAGGTGAAAGCAATAACGCTGGGCTGTAGAATGCATCTCAGTGTGTTTTATACGATTAGGGAAAGAGCTGTACCCAGCCACAGAGAATTAACGGGGCTCCTGCCCTCACTTAATGTCTGTTCCAGTGAACAGCAATACTAATGTTCTGAGGCCACCTACTGTTTACTTTTAACACCTACATGTTAACGTATGGGGTACCGTCCAAGAGAGCAGTCTTTTCTTAACAACCAGAAAGTATTCGTGATATTCCTTAAGGAAGCCAAGGTACATAAGAAACAGAACTTGCTCTGCTTTAATTGCCATTGCTTTATAAATATCACCATCCTCAACTTTTTAATGTGATTTTTCATGGAAAATAAGTATTACTGTCATAATAATTTTTTACTTCAGTAACATCTTCTGCAATCTGCATAAGAATACCATTAAAAGAGCCAGATCCTCCCTGAGCTTCCACTTTCAAGTACTCAGGAGGAGCCTAGATGCACAGAGTGAAATCCTAGCTCCACTGACTTGCAAGCGATCATTCTCCTTTGCATCAATAGAGCTAAGTTAGGGCTTTTCTCACTCTCAGTTCATCATAACAGGAATTTGCTGATCCCATGCTGTTAAATACATCTGCTGCCTCAAGCTTTGGCTTGAAGCACAATGAATAAAAGAGGAAGAGAAAAAAAGGAGGAGGAGAATCAGAAGCTGTTATCTGCAAAATGTCCCAGACTGAAAGCCTCAAGCTGAGCCTGTGAAGACCAACCACTGCAGTACAAATGGAAAGAAAGCTGACACTCCAGCCACTACAATCTTCTGCCTATTACTAATAGCAGGATTCAGTTGAATCTATTACACAGGGACTCCCTTCTCTTTACACATTTGCTACACATTTTCAGCTGCTATTTAGCCATGGGAGCCCCGTTCTTGTTATAATACAGGTCCCATTTTTCTTCTGGTTAAACAGGTCAATTGGATGCTCAGCCCTCCTCTTTCAGTCTCATCTAGCAAGCAATGGGACATTCACATCTGCTAAAACCCGTTCCTCTCATCAGCATCTGGCTTATAAAAGCTTCAATGCAGCAAGCAATCAATCATCAATCAATTAATGCATCAGTGGATTATTCTTTTTTGTCAATTCTATTTCACTAAAGCTCTCTTCTATCTAAACCATATTCTTCAGACACCTGTAGAAATCTATTTTCCCAAAGTTATCTCTGCTCAATTTGCTGTACCTTGCTGGCTAGCTGTACCTTGACTGTATAGGAGGTCTAGTTGTGCATCACCACTGCTGCTGGGTACGGTCTACAAATCCTAAGAAAGAAATTACCTAGCATGTCCCACAGAGCTGTGATAACCCATCTCCAAGGAAGATGAAAACAACTTGAAGCATATACCACCTCATATTCTTTTTAACATTCTTGTTAAAATGGGAGAAGATGGGAGCAATCTTAAAGTATTGACAAAGTGAGGGCAAGGGCTGATTATGTTTGCTAGCCATAAACATGTCGAAACAGTAAACACAAAGGAAGGAAAACCAGAGGCATAAGCTGGAAAATCACGCTGGCATGTGAAAAATTCTAGATCAATCCTAAATCAAAGCAGAGGAACCATGACATCTTTCTCCTAATGTACCTGTCTGAAACTTATGGGAAAAACATGTCTTTTTATGAGGAATCTAAATTATGGAGACATACTGGTATTCCCATATTGAGCACTAAAATATAACTGCAACTTCTAAGAAGTACTCGGGCATTTGTACTTTTCAGAAAATAATTATTTTAAACCTCATTGTCATGAGTAACCATATTTACTGAAATCAGAGAAGGTCACTTTTAGGGACTTGTCCTGGTTTGAGATAAAACAGAACCAATTTTGTTCAGTAACTTTACTTTTTAGCTAGGCCTCTTCTAACTGCTGAAATTAACAGCATGTTGAGCAGAAACTGTTCACTCTCAGAGTGATCAGACCCATGTTTATAGTTGATGCCAAGGAATGGGATGCAGAGAGGCTCTTGCTTATCCTTATTGCTATAACAACCAAGGGCAGCCAAATTTGTCACTTGTCCTGTTGGAGGGTCGGAAGCGGAAAAGCGTAGAGGGGTCACACCTGTGGGGAGGAGTGGACAAGAGAGATGACCCAAAACTGACCCACAGGGTATTCCATCCCATCTGCCTCATGCTCAGTATAAAAGCTGAGAGATCAAAGGGTCAGCCTCTTTCTTCAATGGCCAGCATCCGACGAGGACTCTGTCTATTCATCTGCCTTTGATGCCGATCCTGAATCGAGATCCAGAATCCAGTTCCTGTCCATCGCTGACTCCAGTCTGGGACTGCTGGTGATGCAATTGTCATCCTGAGAGCTTGATATGGTTTTGTATATATTTCATTATTTTCTTTTTATTTTATTATTAATATTTCATTAAAATAGTTTAGTTCCTTCTAAACTCGTAAGTCTCTCTCTCTCTCTCTCTCCTGCCTCCCTTCAAAGAGAGGCAGGAGAGAGCATCTGTCATTCCACCTGTTTAGGCCAATCTGGCCCAAACTATGACAGCACTGAAAATCTTAAGGTTTTTTTACTGATTTTCTCACCTGATGTTAAACAGTACCTTAAGAGGCAGGGGTTAATGAGCAGCTCAGTACTTTGCTGTATGCACTCCCTTTCCTCACCATCAATTCAATATAATTAGAAGTAGCTTACCTTGAGTTACTTTTTCAACTTTCTTCCCTAAATTACAACTTTCTTCCCTAAATCATCCCCGAGGATTTACAGGGCCATGTTGAATTCAGGAAATTGAAGTAATTTCTGAAATGAAAGCTAAATGTTATCTGGATACCAGCAACCATGACCTGACTTGTGGAGACAGAGATGGTACCAGCTGTAAGATATGTATTTTCTGTTTCACATGGACAGATTATTCATGTCTAAGGAAAATTATTAGTGAAATAGATCATGAGAAAAGTGTAGCCACAAGGAAGTGGATGAAAATGAAGAACCCTTGAAGAAGAGTTTATTAGACTATAGCTACACTGCAAAATGAGGTAGGGCTCAGAGGTGGCAGAGGAAGTGGCAGAGTGTGGTGGCTTAGGCAGTGTGCTCTTCAGCTGTGAGCACCAAATATAATACGCCTTCATGGCCATGTATCAGTCATAACCAGTCAATGCTAACTTTGCCCAATGCTTCTATATACAGTGAATGTGAGCCCTTAAGTGATCAGGATAGTAAAATCCCACAGTGTTGGGCTCAGGTCCTTTGTTTAGCAGAGAAGAGAGAACAGCCAATGAACATGAACATAGACACTGATGCAAAAAAAAAATGGGAAAAAGTCACTATGTAAAATGTAAATTATGCATAAAACTAAGGAAATAAAAGGGGAAAAATATAGTACTGCTAGCAATAATGAAAATCCAGCAATGGCAAAGTCCCATTATTAGGTGGAGAGGGTGTAATGCTGATGTACAGAAGGTTATGAAATGTTAAGTGATATTTCCATTCTAATGGAAATAGGAAATTCCATCTAAACATGAGGAGGAACTTCTTTACCTTGAGGGTGGCAGAGCACTGGAACAGGCTGCCCAGATAGGTGGTGGAGTCTCCGACTCTGGAGACATTCAAAGCCCGCCTGGATGCCATCCTGTGCAACTTGCTGTAGGTGACCCTGCTCTGGCAGGAGGGTTGGACTAGATAATCTCCAGAGGTCCCTTCCAACCCCTGTGATTCTGTGATCCAGGTTTCCATTCTACTGCTAAAGGTAATGATATCTGTTACTTGAACTCTTTAGACAATTAACTTGTTTTGGCATTCCTGTTAACAATCAGTACTGTGCCACAGACTACAAAATGAATGGATTAAGCCCTTAGTAAGTGAGGTTACATTTATCCCATCTTTTCAGGGCCAAGACAGTTAAAACTGCTGGAAATCATTCCACTTGCTTATCCACTTCCATGCAGCCACAGTGCCACTTACAGGAAGCATGTGAGCCACGTGTCTGGTGTCCATACTGCTTAAAGGCAGTTTGAGAGGAAGTTGCCTACCCATTTCATCAATCATGGCAGCAGGACAATGTGGAGTCCCTCCAGGAAGGACTAGGAATATGCCCCAGGATTTATTTCACAACTACCCTTGACATGGAACCAAACAAGAAAGCAGATTGCAGCACAGAATCAAAAAGAAAGTTAGCTCACAATCTGTGTAAAGGTCTTAAATGTAAGAGGTGGTAGGAAAGATGAATGACACCTGAAACTGGTATTATCAAGTGTAAGCCCACTGAGGTAGTTTAAGCTATTAAATTGCTTCATCCAGTCTCTGAAATCACTGCAGACTGTCAAACTGCAGATCAACATAGTCACCACAAACAAGAATGTGCAGACAAAATGACTAATCAGGACTGCTTAGTATCCTTAGTTCACTCAAGCTGTGTTTTAGTGCAACCAACATCAAAGTTACACATGTAAGTACAAGTACAAGGTGGTAACATCATATGGAGAACACACAGAACGGAAGAGTGATTCCTAAGAAGCAGTGGTTGTGAAAGTGTTTTACAGACTTCATTGAACGAACATGTGGCAGTACAAAGAACAAGTATTGCATCTGGATCTATAATCAGGACAATAATTAATAGACATAGTCAAACCGCTTTTCCCATTGTGTATTTGGGATAAATAAATCCAGCACTGGAGTATTACATCCTTTCAGGATTGCTTTTTAAAATCTGTACCTGATCAATAAAAAGCCACAGACATATTTGAAGGCTGAAGGAAATTCTTCTCTGGGACCAAATTGATGAGCTTAATGTGTTTAGTTTGTTAAAACAAAACCTGACAAATTGTTTCATGCTATAAGGTCATTACAGAGGAACACTGAACTTTAAAGAATTAGAGAGAAAGGAATAAGAAGAATCAATGCCAAAAGATGGAAGCGATCATTTGCAAATGAGGAATAAGGCAGAACTTTTTCTATTGGAAGCAATTAACAAAAGGAACAAACTAGCGGAGGAAGGAATGGGCTCTCTGTTCTCTGATATAGAACCATAGAACCATTTAGGTTGGAAAAGACCTTTAAGATCATCCAGTCCAACCATTGACCCTACTCTACCAGCTCTGCCACTAAACCATGTCTCCAAACACCACATCTACACGACTTTTACACACCTCTGGGGATGGTGACTCAACCACCTCCCTGGGCAGCCTCTTCCAATGCTTGATAACTCTTTCAGTGAAAAACTTTTTCCTAATGTCTAGCCTAAAGCTCTCCTGGCGCAACTTGAACCCATTTCCTCTTGTCCTATCGCTAGTTACTTGGGAGAAGAGATCAGCTCCCATCTCACTACAACCTCCTTTCAGGTAGTTGTAGAGAGCAAGAAGGTCTCCCCTCAACCTTCTCTTCTCCAGACTAAACAATCCTAATTCCCTCAGCTGCTCCTCATAAGACATGTTCTCCAGACCCCTCACCAGCTTTGTTGCCCTTCTCTGGACATGCTCCAGCCCCTCAATGTCCCTCCTAGACTGTGGCGCCCAAAACTGAACACAGTACTCAAGCTGCGGCCTCACCAGCGTTGAGGACAGGGGCACGATCACTTCCCTGCTCCTGCTGGCCACACTATTCTTGAGACAGGCCAAGATGCCATTGGCCTTCTTGGCTACCTGGGTGCACTGCTGGCTCATGTTCAGCCGGCTGTCCACCAGGACCCCCAGATCCTTTTCTGCCAGGCAGCTTTCCAGCCACTCCTCCCCAAGCCTGTAGCATTGCCTGGGGTTGTTGTGACCCAAGTGCAGGACCCGGCACTTGGCCTTGTTAAACCTCATGCAGTTGGCTTCAGCCCATCGATCCAGTCTGTCCAGATCTCTCTGCCGGGCCTTCCTACCCTCAAGCAGATCAACACTGCCGCTTAATTTGGTGTCATCTGCAAACTTACTGAGGGTGCACTCAATCCCCTTGTCCAGATCATATCTTCATATTTGGACTAGATATCAGTTTTGTAGGTTTCCTTTAGTCTAACAAGGTTTGTCAGAGCATACCTGGGTGAAATGCAGTGGCCTGTGTTATGCAGGGCTTAGTGAATCACTGAGTATTCTGCCTTATACCACTACAGTTGTGTCTTCTCTTGCCTCCATCTCCAGCTTGCCTGCATAAAAATTGAGTATAGGAAACCTGAGCACTTCAGACTAGTCATCACTATTTATCTTGTTCACAGGCCCTCTCCTTGACTGCAGGCTGCAGTGATCTATTCAAACATTAGGACACAGCTAACCGACAAGCTCTCTCTTGTCTTTTGCTGGTCTGGCATACACCTTTCATATTGCAAAAGTACTGTGCAAGTATTGTTGCAGACCTAAAAGGAAACAAAATTGTAGGGGATGCGCATTTATTTCTCTCTCTCCTTTCCAATAGGAGGAGAATTTCTCCCAGTTTTCTTCATCCTGTTAACCCCAGAAGGAAGGTAGGGAGAAGGTTACACCAATATACATATTTAAATTCTTATACAAGCATAACACAAATTATGTGTACATACAGCCACATATTTTAAGTACATCTGTAACAGAAGGTCCAAATAAACTGCGATACATGCAGTTTCATTAACAGCCAACATTTCTTAACAACCCATGTATTAATAATAAAGTTCTATAATTGTGAGTTCCGTGCCTTGAAAATCACCTGGTGACTCATGGATGTTGTCAAGTTATGCGAAGTTTGCAAGACAGCTAGTCTACTCAGTGATTTCCATTTTTAATTTTTTAGCAGCCTGCCTATGAAGATTCCTTACATCAAGTATTGACATAGGAACAATTGATGCTAATGAGAAATAACTAGCATCTCCTCATAATTAATACTCACCAGTCAATAGCACAACAATCAGGTTGACATTTGCTTCAACCGATTTCCAAAACATTTTTACCTACTATAATTACATCTACAGAACAAATCTACTACCCATGTGCAGCATGTATGCACTATTTTACTGAAGACATTGCCAAACTAAGGAAAAAAAAATCAGTTTAGCATTAGTTGTCAATTTACTGTGCCCTTGTTTATTTTTTTCATCATTTTAGTCTCTACTACAGTAAATCTAAAGTTAAAAATAACTTTGGATGCCAGTTCTTGCCCATGGAGGAATACTGACAAGAAATCTCACTTGTTTCTCAATTAATTTGATTCTCTTTCAGAACATTTCCTGGGAAGCAGTCATATACAGTGTGTCTGTATATTCACACTATGGCCTTTCAATATATACAGTGGGCTTATAAGGAAGATGAAGAGACATTTTTTACCAGGGCCTGCAGAGACAGGACAAGGGGCAAGGCTTTCAAACTGAAAGGGGGTGGATTTAGATTGGACGTAAGGAAGAAACTTTTTACGATGAGGGTGGTGAGACACTGGAACAGGTTGTCCAGAGAAGTTGTGGATGCTCCATCACTGGAAGTGTTCAAGGTCAGGTTGCATGGGGCTTTAAGCAAGCAAATCTAGTGGAAGATGTCCCTGCCCATGACAGAGAGGTTAGACTAGATGATCTTTAAATGTCCCTTCCAACTCAAACTGTTCTATGATTCTACGATTCTTTGATTCTAATGTAAAGATGGGAAAGAAAATGAGGACATAACAGTCTGCATGTATGAATAAACCAATCAAAAGCACCTGAATGCAGAATAAAGAGACAATGAGGTATTATTTATCCTCCAAGAAAATGACGGTGTCTATAAATGTGGGAGTCGTTAGGTGTGACACACTGATTCATAACTCCCTTTAATTTTCGTGTAAGTTTATTTCATCTAGAAGGTTGCGTTCTTCTTAGAGTGTGACAAAGTTCCCTTCAAAATGAGCTGGCCAATTTGCATTCTGTGGTGATCATTATAGCAATTTCTTGCCCAATGCTGGTATTTTAACAGAGTAGGCCAAAACTGCAACCAGTTACATCCTGTGCATCCCCTTTGACTTCAGTAAGACTGCATGGACTATAAACTAGTGCAAAAATTGGTCCAAACTTTGTAGTCTTCTTTTGAGAGCATGTAACACATGCAGTGATACAAGAAAAAAAACATTTATTTGGTAGAAGAACAACCACCTGGACTCCTTAATAGCAGAATGAATATAATAAATCACTTGAAAAATCAGTGTCCTTGGATTTTCTTGCACAATTGAAAGTGCCATTTTAAGTGACATGATTCATAACTACTCAAATTCTGTAGTTTTACAAAGAACATTTATACATTAACTTGGAATACGGTGTGTTAAAAATGAATAAGTAGTGCTTAGGGTTATTTTTATTAGAATAGATCACATTAATTAGCCCTGGTATGGAGGGGAGGAGAAGTTTCTCTTGAATCCTTTACTCTGCAGTGCATTATTAATTTTCTCACTCGTTCCTTTTTAGCTCATTAGCTTTTAAATGTTATAGTTTAATGCTGAGGTGAAACTGGAAGTATCTATTCACTCTGCCATCCATTTCAAGCAATCTCACAATCATTGTCATTGTGATTAATTTATATTATGTTGGTACCCAATCTAGGGTAGGGGTGCTATCACCACAGCTTGTGGTGATGACACAAATGAACTTTTAAAGACAGATTTCTTTGCCTAACCTTTTAGGACATTTTAGGGTTAAAGTGAATTAAAGAATGAATTAAAACTCAAGTAACTTTCACTTTCTAAATGCAAGCAGAGGATTAGGGGAGAACAGAAGTATGCAGTGGTGAGACTGTGGCATACGATGGCTGGTATCTGGAAAGAGAACTGAAGACTGGGAGATTTCTCCTCCAGGTAGAGTGTTGCATTGTGTAACCTACAACTTAAAACTGTCTTTGCACTCTGACTCACGGCCAAACAGTTAAAGTTTAACAACTAAGCTATTCTTGGGAAAAAGTTGAAAAAAAAATACATAGTAACAGCCTCATAAACTGTAATCAGCCTCATTGAAAATGTAATCTGGATGCACAAGGGAAAATCCAATATGCTTACATACTCCTGCAGTCTCACCTTGTGAGGTGGCGGAGCCTGACTTTTCATTCCTTTCCTCTGATAGCTAGTTATTGTAGCACCAAGGCTTGGTTCACCAGGACCTTGAACCTCATGCAGTCCTTTAGTCAACAAAAATGCCTTAAGATGCAACCAACCTTTGATACAACAGAGTTTTAAATTCAGTTGTTACGGGAATGCATAACTAAAGGAAGAGCCAGGCTGTGAACATCATCGTTGTCCAAATGCCAATGTTTTATATGGAAGCTTCACACCATAGTGCCATATTGCCTATGAAAAATACACGTTAGCAGATAGGGCCACGCAACTCCATCAAGCAACTTCATCTACTCTTCGTAGGCAGTAAGGTCAAGATGGAAGATTATTAGAGGACTAATGCAAGTATTGTGGACTGGCATGCCCAATACCAGATATCTCTTCAGGACCTTTGAGCTGTTACCTTCATTTTCCAGGATACCCCTTTGATTAAGGAATTATTAGGCTCATACTTTTGGAAGAGATGTCCCATATGAGATTGTACAACATTTTATGGCCTGAGGCTGTAAACAGTTCTTTTTACACTATTCTTTTGATATACACCAAGCAATGAATGTCATAGAGCTCTGGTCAACTGACCTACAATTTCTTAGGTATAATTTCTCAACCTAGCTGTAATTCTTCCTTTGTCAAAGAAGACTCCATTAGGTACACTGCAGAAAGTAGCTCCCTCCACCACTGTGCTAAGGATTAAAAATACCAGGAGATGGTGTTTTTAGGAGACAGCTGAAATACATGAGTTGTCTGAGAGCACTGTGACCCTGCTTTTATGCGTTAAGAGTGTACTGCCGAAGGGACTATACAGGATGACAAGGAAATATTTTCAGGCAGGTAGGGTTTCTCCCACACTGTGAAAAGCATATGACTCACTTCATGCTAATCACAGAGTATTTTTGTAGTAGTACGTGATAGCAATTTTTTCAGTTCTTGTCAGTAATTTACCTTCCTAATAAAGTGGAGCTGGTGAAAGGAACTGAGAATCAATAAATGTTGAAATCTGAAATGTGAACCTAATGATGAATCTCTTCAGCTTTACACTTTCTCCCATGCTCCCCACTCCCCCTGCCCCCTCCCATTCAAATCCCTTTTAGAAACCTCCAATTGATTTATCCCCTCCTTAACAGAGGTCTCGGAAGGGCTTCTCTGCTGCATCTACCTTGCTCACAAAGGACAAGGGAACCAACAATGCAAAGCATGGCTCTGCCCCACATAATGTGCAGTGAGAGAAGTCCTGGATAGACACCACTGTGCTGAGTGTCCTGTGCAACACGGCAACCCTTTTCCCATCAAGACATAAACTTTACATGCACCACATTGTATAACTTGGGACGAGAGCTTATTTCAGTCTTGCTGAAATGTCTGTAAAGTCAAAAAGAGTTTACATTTTTGGAAAAAGTGTGGGGAATAGGTCTGCTGCTTTTCTGGTCTTTACTTTTCACTCCTCTTCATTTCTTCACAACAGCATTGTCACCAGCAAGCGCCTTCTTTTCCATGTCCTGGTTTTTTTTGAAAAAAAAAAAAAAGAAAACAAACTGTAACATAGCTTATCTACTGCTTTCCTGATCCCAAACATCATGTCTGAATTCCACTCTACATGCCATATTGCACAAGTCTGAGCTCTGTCGCTTTTCCCCCAAGTATCTGAAAGCTTCATAACTGCTCCTTTGGAGAGCTGATGATTTCGCTCCTGAGTCTGACCGTACCAGTGGTTTATCTGCTGAAAGCACAGAGGCCTGAGATGCTGCAGTATCTCAGTTCAGAACAATATCCCTGTTGATGGAAAAAAACCTGTAAGTCTTCACGTGGGTCTGTTGCTGGAGACTTTCCTTACAGTTTTATAAGCCATACCTTTTCATTGTGATCCTCTCCCTTCATCTATAGCTGCTTCAGCCTCTTGCATCAGTCTTGAACAGAGCTCTTTCCACCAAACGTAATAGCTAACTGCTGCCAAAAAGGAGGAGTCCTGCTTCTCCCTCCTGGCCCAACATTTTTGCTGCCTATGTTCTGCCAGCCATTTCTGGTGCTCTTTAAACTTTTAATCACCCAGTAAAAATGGTGGATATCCTTTTGCTATCTTAGTACGCCAGGTGGATCACAGTATTCTCCAGTGAGCATGTAGCCATTGTGCTCACTCACAAGAGTGAGTACATGGTTTGGAGCAGAGGAGGAAGAAGCAAGACTTGCCTCATTTGATGGGTGTGATTGAATGAGTTCACCTGCCCATGGATGTCTGCTGAACATCTTGCAAGTGTTTTATGGCTTATCAGCAGAGACACCTTATTACATGCCTTTGAGCCACTACCTGGAGATAAATGTTAGTCAGTCACAAATCATCTCTGGACACATCCCCACTAGCAACTGGAATGCAATGCAGAGATACAGAACTAGTAAAAACCTAAGGCAGTAAAGCTACACAATGTGGTACAAGATGGTATGGACTTGCTACTCTGTGCCTGGTAACACCGTAGTCTTGGTTCCACCATGCTGTGTGCAAGCCAGGGTAGCTTGCTTCCTTAGAGTGCCAGCACATCTCTTTGGAAAGCAACTGGCCCCAGAGAACACAGCTGCAGAGGGAACTAGCTCCCACAGGTACATAAAGTCTGAACAAATCCTCTATGCTGAGAAAACTGAGGACAATAGTCTTGCTCCCACCACAAATATGGCCTCTAGGATGTGGCAATATACTATAATAATGACTTGCCAGCTCAAGTTCACAAATGGGTCTGAATGGTGCCTCCCAGCTCAGTAGTTCAGGTAGAGCATCACCCCAAAAGCTGTCCTACTCCCAGTGAAAGGACACTCCACAGACCACCACTTTGGGGTTAACACACAGCCCTGGAGTTAGAGCTCTCTGTCCATGGCATAGGTAGTCTGAGTCATGCAACCCTCCCGAGTCATTAGGTGACACTTGTAAAAGAAAATGTTACACCTTTTGTAATGTTCCAGGGAACAAAATGTTCATTCATTTATAAATGATTTTGTTAGTACAATGCTTGAATAATAATTATTCTCTTGCACTGAGATTTTTTTTGTCTCTTTGCTGTGATAATAGTTTTAGTGAATTTCACTCTAGCCTATTAGAAAATAAGTTTCCAGCTTCCAGAAATTAAAAGTTCAGCAGGTTCATTTGAGAAATTGTGTGCTACATCCTAGAAAAAATAGCGATCATGAATTCATACAGTTACCACTGTTACTGTTTAAAATAAATGGAGAAACACCATTTTACTTATAAGTTCAAACAGCAGGGGCATTTCTGTATCAGCAGCTAATTCAAGACAGGTAAGAAAGGATGTTGACGCAACAAAGATTTGCAAGCCGTATGTCTCTGAACTCTCTTCCAGATCGGAAAGCCTCTTACTTCTAAATGTTCTCTTATTCTCTTCCTGGAAATATCAGCTTGGTTTCTGAGTCAGCCAAGACCACCCAAGTTGATCTGATCACCAAACCCAATGCATGTCCCTGACAATTTCCACAGCACTGAAGGAGGTCAGACCCCTTCAGCAACCCATTACTGCAGCCCCAGCTTCAAAATCTGGAAGGTGAGAGCCCATCTCAAACTTAACAATCTGCATGGTTCTCTTCATTGCACAAAAAATAAGCCACTTCCATGCAATTCATACAACATAGTGTTTATAATAGAAGTGAGATGTAGCTGATACAACAAAACCTTGCATTTCCATGGCATTGGCATGAATTCCTCCCTTCTCCCTCTGCCCCCAAATCAGTAGTCTGTTTTTTTGTGAAAAAATCAGTTGCTGAATTAAAACAAACAAACAGGGAAAAGACATATTTCTTAGCTGGAGGGGCAAATTCACATAACATGTTTCTTCCAATTTTTTCATTTATTGTGTCAAACAGGCATTCTTTCTATTTCCCAACATATCCTGTCTGAGTCTTGTCCAGAGAAGAGTAACTCCCAACCATGTCTTCTTTCTCTTGATTTAGAAAAGAGAGGTTGAAAGAACCCTACAGAAAGAAACTCTGCCTTTGTAATAGAGATGAGGAAGTTTCTGGATTGTACTGGGCATTTAGGAGGTTTGGCTCATCTTGCTTTTGAACTGTGGCTTATTAGAGTTAATTGATGAACAATCTGACAAAAAATGAGGCATGAAAATTCCTCCCTCTCCCTTTCAAGCTCTTTTCTCCAGTTTTTGTTCCTTTATCATTTGTTATACAGAAGACTCATCGGAGTTACATACTCTGAATCAAAGTTCCTGTGAGTCATCACATTAGCCACCCTACATGGTAGTAGTGGAGACAGAAAAAGAAAAGTTGAAGAGAAGACTTGGGAAACTGGAGCAGAAGGTAAAATCCTGAGGCACCTCAAATTCTCCAGAAATGCTACCAACTGGAAACATCACTGTCGAGAATTTTGTCTGTTCATGAATACAAATAGACCTTCTGGAAAGGAAGACATACAAAAGGTAGCTATTTTTATTTTAATATTAATGGGTTGGCCACACTAGATTTAATAGCTGCATTTAAGCGGGGAAGAGTATGACAGCTAAACAGTCACAGATATTTGAAGAGTACTGTGCTCTGAGAAAGAATGATGGATTTGAAAGATGCCAGCTTGACAGGAGAAAGTGAAAGAAAAGGAGGAACTGCTGCATCATTTATAACAGATTTAAGGTTGCGGAGCTGCATATTCAGTTTTGGATGTTTTGCAGAATCTGAGCCCAGATGGGATATCAGGGACTCAAAAGAGAAAGAGAACTGCTAAAGTACATTTTTCAAGCTGAGGTAAAGCAATCAGAATTTGTCAGGCTGCAAAAAATAGCTGTTCAGAAGGAAAACACAATAGTCCGTAGTGGACTGACAGATCAGCAAGATCCAACAAACATGCAAAAGAAAAACAAACCCACATATCCTAAGAAAAATTTTGCAAAATACAAGTTGGATAGTTTTGCAAGGAGAAGCATGATTAACAAAGTGAGAGTTTATTTTGAGGAGAGTCAGCGTGCCTGTGAGACACAGTTATTTTGCAAAAACCTTGAAAAAAAGGAAAGAATGTACTTAAAGAAAAGGATTCTTAGTCTACTTAGAGAATCAGAAATCTTTGTGAGAGCTGTTCAAGATACAGGTACATCCAGTGCATAGATAGTACTTTGAGGACAAATGAAACTCTTATAAATAGGCTACTGGGGCTCAAATACATGGGATATTGTGCAGAGAAAATTGCATCTATTGGAACAAAGAGGTAAATCTCAGATCTTACAGTGAGAAATCATTCTTTGTGGTTGGAAATCTCCTAGTTGTTAAAAAAAAAAAAAAAAAAAGAAAAGAAATAGTTAAAAGCCAAAGTTTGAAATTCTTTCTGGAAACAGATTACCTGTTATTAAGAGGGAACGCAACCCGCACCAGGGCTAGGAACAGTCTCACCCAACTTTACGTGTCTACAGTGTAGACATCCACACCTGAGCTAGCCCATTGGGTCCACTTCCACAAAATGGAGAGGAATAAAAAGTTTTGTAATTCAACCAATGCATTTATTTCATGTGTCTACATCAGGATACGGTGATTTGTGCCCTCAAATTGCCCATTTCTCTCAGCCTGTTGGGACACTGAGGGAGGGTGACTGGCTCAAGGATAGACACATGAAGTCTGATAAATCCCCCTGAAGGTGTCAGTGACAGGGTTTGTGCTTTAGGAGGGCTGGAGCCCAGAAGGTTGCAATCACCCTGTCTTCTGTATTCAGCATTTTACTGTCCCACATATAGATATTCTTAGGGAAACATTACATAGTGTGTCCAACATTTAGCTTGTTTTTATCCACTGGGGGAAAAAAAAACCATCTCCATATTCAAAAATAATGATGGGTTAAACAGGCCATCTCCTGTATCAATATAAATCTACTAACAATGTAGACAAAGGATACCACTTCTGGTAATGGGAGGTGATCATCACAGTCTGCTTACTGTCCTTGCGCTGGATGAAGTCTGATCTGGAGGTACTTGGCATTGCAAGTGAGTGGAACATCAAAACACAGACGTTTCCTCTCCTTCTCCAAACTAGCAAAGACAGTGAGTGCACCAGTGAGGCACCCAAGCAAGCAGCTGTTGTCTGAGGAAGCACAGTGATCTCCAAAGCCTTCACCCAACATAACATAGATGTACCTGTGGAGGGCTGCTGCCTCACCCACGGGCTGCGCTGTGCATAAAGAAAGAAGCATAAAGAAGTCCAGTAAGGAGATTGTGGGCTTCTACCAGCAGACATGTACCTGGGCTTTGAGGGGCATGCTAAGCCAGGCTGGACAGTCTCATGGTCTGTTCAACATGCTCATTTCTTCAGTTTACTGCTGTTTCATTCCAGTTGCTTATCTAAGGCAGATAAACCTGCCTTAGATACTGTACTGTCAGTGCTGCTCGCCTCCACAAAAATCTTTTGGGTACTGCATTAATTCAAGATATAAAATGAGAGCAGTAGTTACCCAACTTGGTGCATGGGATATAATTAACTTGCTTTTCTGGAGCGTATCGAGCTATTTGTATTTACTGGGAAGGTTAGGTTTGCAGTTCAGAGTAAAAGAGCTCTTGTGCTTGGGTGGGCAGAATACGGCTTCTTGTGGGATGCTTTACATTTTTCAGGGTAAAGCTGACAAGCAAGGATTTATAGTGCATCATTGGAAAGGATGAGTTTTCCTTACATCTATGAATTGGTAGATCTGTTTCTGATAACAGGTGATAACGAATCACCACATAAAGGGCAGGATCAGCCATTTTGTAATCTGTGATGTTTTTGAGAAAGGTGGTATTTTGCTGCCTCAAGTAAGAATCTTGCAATTGCCTGGGGACTGTGTGTCCCCAGGACTGGATGAATTTTGAACATGCTGGATACAAAACTAGAATAATCCTATTGTGTGCTAATCCTTTCAGCAAACACATTTTTGGGAATATTACTGCCCAGGGATACAGACAGACACCGTCACTGAATAAAGGTCTCCTTCATTAACCACATATTTAGAAGTGGACAAGTGGGAAGGATAGATAACAGCTCTATTGCTCCATTCAGCAAGGCTTGAAAAAGTTGTGCTTGCAAATGCGGTTAAGCCTAGTCTGCCAGGTCAAGTTGGCCTAGCAAATGGCTGTGGTGGTGTCAGATCTTACTGTGCCTTCAAAAGTTTGTTACAGCCCCTTCCCCATTGGAATGGGTGAAGCCAAGTGTGTGCACAGGCTTTGGATCTCAGTGTGCGTGACATGACTGTGGGGCAGCAGCTGAGGCAGGGACCTGGGCTCCTTTCTGCTGGCTGTTCAGCAGGGACAGTTAAGTATTGGCAGAAAGGTGGAGCAGGCACCTGGAGACTTCAGCACCTTCACAGCAAGATTTGCCTAAAGCTGTATGAAAGCCTTAGCCGTGTCTATGTAAGAACCAGGACTAATGATGGTTGGAAGGGATCTCTGCAGGTTTCTCCTCCAACCTCCGGCTTGTAGGTCACCAATGTTAAAGCAATGTGTCTCAAAAAGCATAATTAAGGTTATAGTAGGGTCTATATTAACGGCAATTTTATTAAAGGAAGGTATTGTGCCTTTATTATATATTGCATTCAAACAGGAATTCAAGAATGTTCTATACTTCACATGAGATCAGACTAAAAGTTTTCAGGGATTCCCTGAAAAGAATTTATTCTTTCCCAAGAGTCTTTACCTTAACTATTTAGCCCCAGAGTAGGGTAAGGAGACATCAGGTATCTCTTTATTCTTCCCTGTGGCTGCCTGTAACTCCATTCTAGAGAGATGAAAGAATATAATTGTTAAGAAGCTCTTGTTTCTGTCTCAAAAATGTTTCCACATATAGAAATAAATTACTAGCTTAAAATCTGAATGATAATTCAAAATCTAAAATTTTCTTTGTGAACAGAAATTGTGACAATATTTTGGTTTAAGCTAATAAAAATACTATCTTTTCAACCACCTGGAGGATTTTAGGCACATTTTAATGCTAATTTTAATTTTAATTCATAATGTTTGTGGCTCAAATTAAATATCAAAAGGAAAAGCTATTTTTGCCTGAAGAAAACCAAATCCAACAACATTGAAATTAGATGTTTAGACAACTTGTATTGTCTAGACCTTCTTCTAGAAGAAAAAAAAGTTTGGCTTCACTGAATGGGCATTTATAGAGGAAAATACAATCATTTTCTGGCAATTCTTATTTGCTTTCATGAACAAAGAACCGTGTATTTTCTCTGAAATTAACTATCTCAGTTGTGTTGGTAGAGAGGATGGAGTGATGCTAACCAGATAAGGACCTGGTTAGCCTAACTTCCCTACCAGTGTCTGAGGAATTAGCAGCTGGATATTTTGGCTCAGTCCCAGTAGGAAAGACTGTAAAATCATTGAAGCTTATGATAAAATCTTTATGTCAGCACAGCATCATGTCAAAAGGAGCTTTACTCTCGGCTGGGGTCTTGAAGCAGAACTCTGATAATAAAAGATAATAATTAACTGGAAAGGAAGTGTGAAATTTTTGCTCTCTCTTGCTCTGTTACACCAATGGAGGTGATTATCTGCCATGTATATTATTCAGGGGATAAAACCTAACAATATTCAGATAAAGAAATCTAAATTATAAAGGGTAGGTAAGTCTTGTACCATCTTGTGTTGGATACCAATGCCTTCCCAAACACATGGATGCCTTGGGAGTGCTTTTTAAATGGAAAAGCTTTTATCCAAAAAGTGTCTTTTCAAAGTCCAAAATGTTCGTGAAATGCTTGAACTTGTTTTGAAACTGTCATGTTTTCTACAAGGGGCTTCATCAAAGGACAGCTTGTACCTGTACATTTTTCCTCCAGCACAACAGATCCAATCCACACTAGTTGGTCCAGTTTAGATAAGCTAATGGCAAATGAATTGCAAATGTGCATTCTCAACTGCTCATGGCTAAGCAATCACATGAGAATAGATATTTCAGCAAAACTGTTCCTGAAAAACTGTCTGCATAAAGATGTTTACTTGGGAATAAGTATTGAAGCATGAAATAGCTACTGTCCTTTACCTTCATAACATATATTCATCTGACTTAACTGCAAGATGTAGATGGACACACTATATAATTCTCATTTTCCATCCAAAGGTTGAATATAGAGTGGAGACACAGTAAAGGGCTTAATGAGAAAAGCAAAGATTTCCTTTGAACTGAGCTGCTGCATCAGGTACATCCTGTGGCTTGTCCTTAGCTCAAACATACGGTGGTGAGTAAACCTTTGAAGTCTCTGCAGAGCCTGACCTCTGTTTTCAGTCTCGGCAAGATCCTGGTCATTTCTGCTTTGAACCTTCTAGTGGTCGGGGCAACAATGTCATCCCTTTTCTGAAGTGTGTGCTAGTCTAAGGGTAGAGCTCCAAAGCATTTTCCCCAACTTCAGAGTCCCCAAGAAAAGCAGGTTTTTTTCCTTGCTTTGTTTTAATCCTAAAACAAATCATACCACAGTCCTTTCTGAACATTTTATAGCTCTATTGGCGCAGCAAGGGACTTCCCTTAGGGAACTGTAATGCTCAGGAGATTACACCATGAGTGAGACAAGGTTTGAAATTAGTAGGAACACTCATTTTAGCCCCTAAGATCTTTAAAATCTTTTTACCTCTTTGGTCAAGGAATTTCTGTGTTCTCTAGACTGAAGATTCTGCTGCCATACACGGCTCATTGCTTTTTAGCCCAAGAAATGAAAATGACCCCATTAGTAGAAAGTTGTATTAATTTTATTAGAATGTTATTCAAGAAGATTAGAAAATATTAGTTGGGTTTTATGGTTCTGTTTTTTTCACATGCTTTCTATTGTATCTAACAAGGATCATTAACACAAGAGGACAGTTCTGTTATCTTGCACATGTTGCTAAATAATTCAGAATATTTCAGGTATATTATACAGAACATGTTAAAACAAAAGACCTCACCTTTAAAAGCTCACAGTACCCTCATCATTATACATGTCCAAATTTTGATACTCTTACTTGCAATAATATGAATTGAATATATTATTCTGGAAGCTGCACCATTAAGAATAATAGAGTAGTTTACATAGTAATATATGGCTTGCTGGGAATAAGGATACCTGCACTGGTCCCTGTCGGTGATAAAATAAAATAGGAATGCTAATGTGGGCTTATGATAAAATAAAATATGCCATCAGACATTATGCTTCATGGGAGATAAGCCTGCACTCCACTCTTCCAGACTGCTGCTAACCTCATCTTCTCGGACTAGCACATTTGTCCTCATCTTTTCTTGCATTTAGCACAGAGGTCACACTCCATTATGTTGTTCATGTGAGCAAGAGTGGTAGAAGTCAGCATGGTATTTAGGGCTAGGAAGGGATCTAAACAGAGATAAGTGGACACTCTATGAGCAGAAACATCCTACTCTAGGCAGACGCGTACCAGCCCATCACTTCTGTGTGCGAATAAAAGCACCGTAATTGGCAGCACTTTATATAATGGACTGTTTTCCATTCTGTCTTCAGCTGCAGAGACATTAATTTTCTAAAGCTGCAATGATGTGACAGGCCTTTGTGCTTAGGTGGGACTGAAGTGCTCTGGAGGCCAGGGTCTCCAGGGAGAGTATTGCCGCTCTCCATTTTCCCTTTTCAAGCATGCAGAAGTCATATGCATATTGCTGCTGTCTCTTCGTTCCCTCCTCGGCTTTTTCTCATGCTGCCTGCAAGTTTATGCCAGCCCTGCGATGCTTTCAGCAGATCTATGTAAAGGCTCCCATGTCATCACCAGGAGACCCAAATGTCCTTTGGCTGGAGAGGACTGTGCTTTAGTAAAACCCTCAAAGAATACAGGATTTTTCAAACTGTACCCCAGGAACCTGCGAAGAGATCTGTCGGTGACTCTCAACCCTCAGAAAACAAGCAGCAGCATATTAAAGAGAAACATGGATTGGGGAGACAATCTCTCTCTTACAGCAAGAACAGTCAGAAAGGGATAGTAGTGAGAAATCTGAGCTGCCACTTGATGGATGACTGACTGTCAGTCCTTACTGTACCCAAGGTCAAAGCCACAGCCTGATTCACCAAGGGAATTACTAGTAAGAGCTTTTCCCCCTGGTTCAGCATCTCTGTTGAATTCAACAGTAGAGGCTTAAATCCTAGTTTCTTATTGCTCATCTCCAGGTTCCCCTACTCCCTGTTCCATGCAATTGCCTCACTCAAGTAGTCCCTCCCTGCCCAGCCAACGTGGGAGCCCAGCACCCCACGCGTGTGTAACGTGGGAGGGGGCCAGCACAAACGCCCGGCCTAGCAGTTGAGATGCCTTCCCGAGCTCCTCTAATAACGCACCTGATTTTTCAGTGTAGGTGTGCACACAGTTGGCTCTTTTCCTCTAAATAAGTGGGTTTTCCTCCACGATCAGGAGGTGACTTGACCTTTGATAAAGAGCTCTGAGCACTGTGTTTGCCAGCGGGACACAGGGTGACACACACGCTATTTTTACTCTGTACTATGCTTGGTTTCTTTCTGGCCATGGGTACATAAAAGTAGGCGAATTCATAGATTTGACTGATGTGCTTGATAATTCTTTTCAACCAGAGCTCACCGATGTAGATATGTATTAAAAAACAAACGAAAACCCCCTCCTAGTCCCTACTGGTAAACACACCTCCATGTCTGCATTGTCCCCATTGCCAAGACCCAGTGCTGCTACCAGTCTGTGCAGGACGAGGCATCAGACCCCAGCTTTCTTTCATCATGGGTTCATGGCTTCCAGTTACTGCTGGCAGGTCCTCACAGTTTGCATCAGCTTTCTTTTAGGCACTGGAAACAAGAGCAGCTGCTGCATGCTGAACATTGCTGATAAAATCATCAAACTTGCTAGCATTTTGGTAAATAATGCTCTTGGTGGAAACAAGCAAAGACAGAAACAGAAACCTGGGCAATGGTTTGCAGATACAGCTGGTCCTTTTCATCAGAGAGCATAGAAGAAGGCAAGCCATGCAGTGGGCTGGATACTAGAAGGGGTTTTGGGAAGTCCTTGTTGGGGAGTGGACTACAGACTGTATGAGCTGCAGGGTGGGCACCCAAGCACCCCTTTGGCAGGAGTCCCTGCATCACTAATGGACACCTTCATGTCTCAGCCCCAGATGTGTCATGGACACCAATGGAGAACTGAGGGAAAACAGAGTCCGTGTTTAAAAGAGGAAGGCAGCAAAGAAAGTAAAGGGTTAGACACAAGGAGAAGAAAACAAGTGAGGCCCAGGAAAAGAAGGAAAGTGTAGAGAAATGGAGATAGGGACATGGCAGCTATATCACCTTCTTATTCTGTCCCCTTAGTCATACACCCTGCCTCTTCCCAGCCTTTTTTCCTCATTTTGGCTCTTCAAAATGAGTTGAAGAGTGCTAGCTAAGGGATTAGGAAAATCACAGTGAATCCATTAGTCCAAGCCAGGTTTTCCCTCTACCTTTTTCATACCTTTTGATATCAAAAGAAAACCCCTCACCAGAAGGCAGGAGTTTTAGGTTAAGATGACATACAAAGGGACTTCTGCTGGAAAATAACAGTTAAGGAACAGATGCTCTAATGAGTCTGTGAGCTGCTGACAACAGCATTGCTCAGGCACTTCTATAAACCATGTGCTGTCCATGGCAGACATACTATTAGCAGATAAAATCCACACTTGCCTGATGAACTGGATTAGAAATCTAATCCAGAAAGACAGGCTGCTAAGACTTTGCATTGAAAGGTAACTACAATTGTCCACTCCTCAAGCCCACATGGAAAAAGAAAAGTGGGACAAGGCAAGATTTAGGATTTATTCCTTGCACCCAGAGACTGCAGTTTGCTGTGCCTGGATGTGGCGCTTTCAGAGGTCTGCTCACAAAAGCATATGGGGATGCCTGACTTAGAGCCGTTCATGGAAGCCTGGTGCAGGTACTGAAGTGCTACAGCCTTTATCAGAAAAAATTACTAATGAAGATAAAGTTTCTATGCTGAGGGACCTACAGGGGCTGTCTCTTGGCCCAACTGGAGCAGTTCAGCTGCTCTCTGCTGTTTAGGATTCCCTTAACAGGGATTCTTCTGTTTGCAAGCTCAGCTGTGGAGCTGGCAGGCTGTTCTTTCTTAGTTCTTCATGCACATTACATGCCCCGAGGCTGGAGCAAAGACAGGCTGTCCTTACACAGGCAGGGGAGTACCTAGCATTTAGCTCTTTACCTTGGGAGAGCTTCTTCTGATAACTATTACCACCAAGTGCTTGTGATCCTTCTGCATCCTGCTGAGGACCTCTCAGCCTGTGTGTTACTTGGTAGTCCTCCATGTCTATGTTTGTATCTTGCTTTGGTAGTGGGTTTTGGGAATGCATTTGAGCAACACACAATACCAGCTTTGCCCTGTGACATGAAATGAGGATTTAGCTGTTCATTGTATGAAAATCACATCCATTACATAGAATCCAAGCCAGCAAGACAGACCTAAAAAGAACCTCATGATGCTGAATAATTTGTTCTCTTGCCCCAGACTCACCATTATGATGCTATCTGCCCTGTGTTTGCTCAGGCTATTCTTATAAAGATTGCACTGATTCACTCTTCTTCCTCTGCTGAATGTTTCCTTAATATCTAATGCAAAATCTTTTGCAAACTCCAAAACTATGGGACTTGCTCAGAACATAGGCTTCCTATTTTTCTTTGAGCACATGTTGGTGGAAAAAAGGTACATTGTTATGAGGAAAACCAAAAATATACAAAATAAAATACAAAGCACCAGGAATGGTAGGAGCTGCCAGGCGGTGTGTCAAAAGTGATGTATTTTCCTCTTTCCATGTAGTAGGAGTGAAGTTCTCATTGTTTCAGGTTCCCCAAAGAAAGAGGAAAGACAAATGACAATTACAGTAAGAAAAGGAGTTTTGTACAGGACTAAACAAAATGCACAGTTTTTCTTGGAGGAGTCGTTTCATCCTGGCAGAGTGTCTAAACTGTTATCCTGGGTGATCCTTTGCCTGACTGTCATAAGCAGCATTAATCTATATGTGCAAGTACTCCTGGGGTTATGCACTTGAATGTAGGGTTATCTCTTGAACTAACTGTCATGCTATTTTGAAGGCCTCTGGAGAGACATTTCTCCATTCAGGAATGTCATTGTAGTATATTTATTTTGCTTTCCACCACGTTCTTTAATAGACCTTTAGCAATCGTAACTGCCAATACAGATTTACCATGTGACTGGCCATGCTCTGGTGATGACAAGGCGGTGATGACTGAGTGCTCATTTCCAAGGAAAATGCACGAAGTCATTCCAAGCAAACTGAAATCCTCGCTCTGAAAATGGCACAGCTGGAGACACTGTGCTTTGTGAAACACTTTGCGGCTTTCCCTGCAATGGTCCCTTAGATACCCTCCAGCAATTTCTCATTCCCACAAGGGTGAGTATCAGTGTTCAAAGAGGAGTTATAGTTTGTGCAGTTTACTGTGAAAATAAGATCTGGTCTTCTTTTTCCCTAGACCTGCCAGCAACGGCATTTCCCTAGCAGGGATATATTTACTAAGGAGGCTAATTGCTATTTATACCACAGGAATTTTTTTCTTTTTTAGTTGGGCTTATCTTTGGTGGTTTTAACAGGTTGAGACCTGTTGACTGTCTGCATTTCTAAGGGCAAGGCCTCTCTCTGTACCATAATGACATCTCCTCAGATGCACCATATGTCTTTGCTTAATGTCACCACTTCCCTGCTATGTGAGATGGCTACATGAGAGGACATAATGATGTGCATCCTGCCTCCTCAGCTACTTGTGACCCCTCAGCTTGGGGTCTGCAAGAGTCCTGGAAGTCATTTGGTGAGTAACTGCATTTACTGGAGTTAGATGCAGGGACCCTCTGTCTTGCTTTTACCTGGAAAGGGGATCAGATCATAGGTCCCAGGAAAGAAGATCAGCAGTGTTTCAATAGTGAAATCTAGGTGTGGTGGGTTGACCCTGGCTGGACACCAGGTGCCCACCAAAGCTGCTTTATCACTCCATGCCTCAGATGGACAGGGGGAGAGAAAATATAACGAAAGGCTCATGTGTCAAGATAAGGACAGGGAGATCAATAACCGATTACCATAATGGGCAAAAAAGACTCGACTCAGGGAAATTAATTTAATTTATTGCCAATTAGAAATCAAAGTAGGGTAATGAGAAATAAAAACCAAATCTTAAAACA
>VYXH01003196.1:234896-265480 GCA_013397275.1 Burhinus bistriatus | reverse complement strand
TCCAGGGATGGGGCCTCCACAACTACCCTGGGCAACCTGTTCCAGTGTCTCACCACCCTCAGAGTGAAAAATTTCTTCCTAATATCTGTTCTAATCTCCCCTCTTCCAGTTTGAAGCCATTTCCCCTCATCCTATCACTATGGACCCTTGTCAAAGTCCCTCTCCAGATTTCTTGTAGGCCCCTTTCAGATACTTGAAAGCTGCTGTAAGTTCTCCCCGGAGCCTTCTCTTCTCCATGCTGAACAACCCCAACTCCTTCAGCCTGTCTTCGTAGCAGAGGTGCTCCATCCCTCTGATCATCTTCATGACCCTCCTCTGGACCCACTCCAACAGGTCCATGTCCTTCTTATGTTGGGGCCTCCAGAGCTGGACGTACTATTCCAGGTGGGGTGNGTAACTGCTCACCACTTGGACATCAAGCCGTTGACTGCAACTCTTTGAGTGTGACCATCCAGCCAGTTCCTTATCCACCAAGCAATCCATGCATCAAATCCATGTCTCTCCAATTTAGAGACCAGGATATCATGCGGGACAGTGTCACATGCTTTGCACAAGTCCAGGTAGATGACATCTGTTGCTCTCCCCTTATCCTCCAATGCTGTAACCTTGTCATAGAAGGCCACCAAGTTTGTCAGGCATGATTTGCCCTTAGTGAAGCCATGTTGGCTGTCACTGATCACTTCCTTATTTTCCATATGCCTTAGCAGATTTTCGAGGACGATCTGCTTCATGAACTTGCTGGGCACAGAGGGGAGACTGACCAGCCTGTAGTTCCCCAGGTCGTCTTTTTTAACCTTTTTGAAAATGGAGGTTACGTTCCCCCTTTCCCAGTCAGCGGGAGCTTCACCAGACCACCACAACTTCTCAAATATGATGGATAGTGGCTTGGCAACTACATCTGCCAGTTCTTTCAGGACCTGTGGATGAATCTCATCAGGTCCCATGGACTTGTGCACATCCAGGTTCCTCAGCTGGTCTTGGACCTCATCTTCTCCTACAGTGGGCAGTACCTCATTCTGTCAGTCCCTGCCTTTACCTTCTGCAACTTGGGCAGTGTGGTTAGAGCCTTTACCAGTGAAGACTGAGGCAAAAAAGTTGGTGAGTACCTCAGCCTTCTCCATGTTGCAGGTGACCAGGTCTCCCATTTCCTTCCTGAGTGGGCCCACATCTTCCCTAGTCTTCCTTTTGTTCCCTATATACCTATAGAAGGCTTTCTTGGTGCGATTAGGGTTTAATAAGAAGATGTGAGAGCCTGTGGTGATCAGGTTCAGGGCTTGGCCAAACAAATGTAAAGACCAGCATCTTGTTTACCCATGACCAGCTCTGTTTATGCCCCTTCCTCTCTATTTGACTATGCTTGCTCTTTCCTGAGCCAGCTTGATCCCCCTTTTTCCCTTCCTTTGCTCCTTCCTCTAAATGTTCCATAATACATCTTGCAGATTCCCACAGTGCCATTAAAACATCACATAATTAGTTTTACATAATAACACAAGCCCCTTAATTCTAGAACCATAGAACAACCCATGTTGGAAGGGACTTGAAAGATCATCTGGTCTAACCTTTGATGGCAAAGGGAGCCCAGATGAGATTATCTAGCACCCTGTCCATTTGTGTCTTCAAACCCTCTAGTGATGGGGACTCCATCACATCCCTGGCAAAGTTGTTCCAGTAAATGATTGTTCTCACTGTGAAAAATTTCTTATATCAAGATTAAACTTTTCCCAGTGCAACTTGTACCTGTTGCCCCTTGTCTTCTCCATGTAAAGAGACAGCCTCTGTCCTCTTCGTAGCTGCCCTTTAAGTACTGGAACACTGTGATAACGTCCCTCCTGAGCCTTCCTTCTCCANTCAGGTTCAGGGCTTGGCCAAACAAATGTAAAGACCAGCATCTTGTTTACCCATGACCAGCTCTGTTTATGCCCCTTCCTCTCTATTTGACTATGCTTGCTCTTTCCTGAGCCAGCTTGATCCCCCTTTTTCCCTTCCTTTGCTCCTTCCTCTAAATGTTCCATAATACATCTTGCAGATTCCCACAGTGCCATTAAAACATCACATAATTAGTTTTACATAATAACACAAGCCCCTTAATTCTAGAACCATAGAACAACCCATGTTGGAAGGGACTTGAAAGATCATCTGGTCTAACCTTTGATGGCAAAGGGAGCCCAGATGAGATTATCTAGCACCCTGTCCATTTGTGTCTTCAAACCCTCTAGTGATGGGGACTCCATCACATCCCTGGCAAAGTTGTTCCAGTAAATGATTGTTCTCACTGTGAAAAATTTCTTATATCAAGATTAAACTTTTCCCAGTGCAACTTGTACCTGTTGCCCCTTGTCTTCTCCATGTAAAGAGACAGCCTCTGTCCTCTTCGTAGCTGCCCTTTAAGTACTGGAACACTGTGATAACGTCCCTCCTGAGCCTTCCTTCTCCAGAGAGAAAAGACCTAATTCTTCAGTCTTTCATCATAGGGCAGGTTCCCCAGCCCTTTGATCATCTTTATAGCCTTCCTTTGGACCCTCCCCCTTCTGTCCGTATCTTTTTTTTGAATTGTGGGGAGCCGAACTGGACACAGTACAAGTGTAGCCTGAAAAGTGCTGAGTCGAGTGGGATGATTACATCTCCATCTTTGCTAGTATGCCCCTGCAGATGCATCCCAGGATCCCATTTGCCTTTGTTGCTGCAGCAGCACACTGCTGACTCATGTTCAGCTTGTTGTCCACCAGGATCTCCAGGTACTGGGCTCTTTGGTTATTTCATCCCAGATGCAGAACATTACACTTATCTCTGTTAAATTCCGTACTGTTCTTGCTTAACCACTCTTCCACCCTCTCCAGATCTCTCTGTAAGATGGCTCTCCTCTCTGACGTGTCCACTTCACCACACAGTTTAGTGTCATCAGAAAACTTGATGATGCTGCTTTCAATCCCATCTTCCAGATCATTTATGAAGACCATGATATTTATGACATATCCCATAGTAAGTTTGCTTATACAAATGAGACACATGCTAATCTTATTTGCCCCCTTCCTAACTGTTCTGGTTGAACCACCTCAAGGCAACCTTTGAGTAGTTCCTTCAACAAACTATCAGGGAGGGACCCAAGGGCTCTGGTCTATGATATTGTCTCAGTTATCCATAGTGTCTAAGGGCTTTTGTTTTATTTATTATTTTTCTTGTTTCTTGTCTTTGTTTCCTATGCTGAATAGCTATTTAGCAGATATTTTCACAACCTAAGAATATTATATTTCACATAGCCTTACATATGCATGCAACCATGCACCAATATGTGCTGGGGAGCACTCAGTTGGAAAGCAGCTTGGCAGAAAAGGACCTAAGAGTCCTGATGGACACCAAGCTGGGCATAAGCCAACAACATGTCCTTGCTGCCAAGAAGGCAAATGGAATCCTGGGCTGCATTAGGCAAAGCGTTGCCAGCCTGTCAAGGGAGGTGCTCCTTCCACTTTATTCAGCACTGATGAGGCCACACCTGGAGTCCTGCATCCAGTTCTGGGCTCCTCAGTACCAGAGGGACATGGAACTACTGGAGAGAGTTCAACAAAGGGCCACAAGGATGATGAAGAGACTGGAGCACCTCACGTATGAGGAAAGGCTGCGAGAGCTGCGACTGTTCAGCCTGGAGAAGAGAAAACCAGGGAGGATCTTATCAATGTCTATAAATACCTGAAGGGAGGGTGCAAAGAGGACAGAGCCAGGCTCTTTTCAGTGGTGCCCAGTTACAGGACCAGAGGCAATGGGCACAAATTAAAACACAGGAGGTTCCCTTTGAACATCAGCAAACACTTTTCTCCTGTGAGGGTGACTGAGCACTGGCACAGGCTGTCCAGAGAGGTTGTGGAGTCTCCATCCTTGGAGATATTTAAAAGCTGTCTAGACATGATCCTGGGCAACTGGCTCCAGGTAGCCCGGCTTGAGCAGGGGGATTGGACCAGATGACCTCCAGAGGACCCTTACAACCTCAACTATTCTGTGATTCTGTGATTCCTTCACAGAAGAGATCCCATCATATAGGCCACAGATTCAGTATCAGCCTCACCTATTTTCTCTTTGGGTCCTTAGGTATGTTCAGATGCCCTCAAGCTAAGGAAGACCTAGTATCCTGATCACCTCCTTTCTGGGCAAGTATGACAATTTCCAGACTAATGTACAAAGACTGTTGTATCATTGCATCTTCCTTTGCCTCTTTTGTTAAAAATCATTTCTGAAAGGTCTCATTGTTTCCATTGTAGCCAGCAATGCCCATAATACAGGTCCAATTCAGACACATATTAAAACACACTATGGGGTTATTTTCCTGCTTGTTGGTTCTTGGTGTCTGTTGCTCAGTGTCAAGATGTTGTGAATCAATCTGTAGAAGTATGAAGTGCTTAGGCACTTCATTTAGTCGATATAGAGAAGTAGATTCCTCATTTAAATGCTTAAAATTACTGTTGAGAAGAGCCAGCATCTCTTCAATGAGTGTATAGGGCAGCTAAGTGCCTCACTTAGGCTAAGTTAGGTACCAGAGGTGTCTAGGTGTGAAAACAGTTCTCACTCCCTTTTACAGTTTCCTTGTCAACAGATGGGTCAAGGGGAAACGTGTATTTGCATACACACGCATGTGTGTTTCCTCACTGCCCACTCCTAAGGAAATAAGTTTGCTCTGCCTGTGTTTGTATGAATGCAAGTTTCTGTCAGCACCCAATAATGACATTTAATCTGTTGCTGAATTTCAAGTCAGTCTGTCAGAGAGGTACAGGGCTAAACTACAGGGACTGTTCACAAAGTTTGTGAAGATAAGTGGCTGGGCAAAGAAGAGGCACCCTAAAAATGCCTCTACAGAGGGAAGGCTTCAGTACTACAGTTTCAGACATTGCCCACTCCTGAGACACAAAACTGTTAGCAAAAAGATGCCATTGATTTAGTTACTCATGGAACCATTTGTTGCTTTAAGCATTCTCCTTTCTATTTCTTAAAAACAAACAAAACAAAACAAAAACTAGACAACACCAAGTCAACATAACCATTCCTCAAACACCACAGAAACACAACTCTCCTTTTTGTTAAAAATGAGGAAAAAAAAAGAACAAAATGATTTTTAATGTCTTGTAAATATTTTTGCTGTGAAATACTCATTCTTTTTTGATATCTCAGATGCCTTTTTCTCACATTGTCCCTCCCAACTGCAAAGGCAGACATGGTGGAAAAATGGGATTATGTCTACCTAAATTTATAATTTTTATTTATTTTCTTTACATGTTTCCACATGAAGGTTAAGGGTAATTATCCTAGCAGATGAAACACCTGTTGCTAAAAGCAGAAAGCAGGTGGACAGGATTAATGGTATTTTTCCTTTTAAAAAGTGAGATTAGGTAGTCAGTGGATTTTTTTAGCACTTGAAAACTAAAAGAAGCTCACGCTTCCTGTTACGTAGAGCCTACACCAAAAAGAAATTTGGTTCTGTTTAGATGTATCTACATAGTATTCAAAAGCCTCAGCCTTTATCAGCACAAAAACTGTGAAGTACTGTCCCGGTTTTATTGAAAAGAAACTGGCCAAATCAATATGAACAGGGAATGAAATCCAGCTGTGTAAGCCCCAGATCTACCTCCTCTCAGCAGACCATCCTTCCCACACTGCTTTCTAGGAGGACTGCATGTCTGTTCTAGTAAATAAATTTCTTTAGTCCTGAGGGTACATGGCATGGCACAACCTGACCTTAGAGAAGGGTAATTCCATTCATATACTCTATTGAGAAAAGTCCCTGGCCTGTGCGGTCCCCACACCTGGGCATTGTTTGGTGAAATGGCAACTGGCACGGGCCAAAATCATGCCAAGGAGCATCCCATCAATTGAGCGAGTCAGAAGATCACATGCCCTTTCCTGGGGCTGTTTAGTGTAAGAGTATGGCTATATCTACATGGTGCCATGCTGAGGTTCTCTGGAGGTGAACAATTTTCAGAAAAGCCAGAAAGGTGACTTATGGCCTCCTCTTGGAGACTGATCTTGATTTTTTTTGGCTGCGTGCTTCATGTACAGATGTCATGCTGATGAGCAAAAAAGCAATGTATAATTAATAATGATAAGCACTGAGTAAACAGCAATTTCTGAGGGAATTAAAGTCGCACTGGGCAAAAAATAATTTTGCTAGCATTAGCAACATTCTCTTAGTCTCATAATTTAGGAAGCACGTGGTCATCTATAGATGTTTCTCTGTGTACTTTTGATAGCTGAGATCTGGTGATCAACAGTTTGTGGTGCTTGTTTCAGTCAGCATTTGCTGCATATGAAGCATAAAGCTTCCACTCCATGCAAAAATATAACCTCTTCTCAGAAATTGAGATTGCTACTCACAGTGTAAAGGCTAGAACCACAATATTGACTGGTTTGATGTCACAGCTATGAATTATGAATATTCCTTAGTCATCACCTCCAGACTGGAATGCTAACAAACAAGTGCAATTTCTCCCATTCGTTTACTGTGGATGTTAATACAGAAAGGCCTTTTTACACATCTTTAGCTATCAATGCAGAGAAGTTTTTCATCCATAATAAAAAAATCTTCAAAGTTGCTTACTGTTTTAAGCATCTATTATGCTGGTTTCAGTTTTTAAAAGAAACAATAATTTTGGCTGCCTGTGTTTAGGATGCCTCACTGTAAGTCTGATTTTCTCAGCTCTCAGCATGGGCTTAAAGCTTTTGCAACCACACCATGTCTCAGAGCAAGCTTCAGAAAGCCTAAAGAACAATATGCACACATAGTTTTCTAGCCACACAAATAGCTGTTGGGAGTGTACAGCTCATCTGCTCAGGCTATCTAGTAGCAAACCAAGCCACTAAGCCTGGGGTTTTTTTGTGGCAGTGAAATTTAAAATCATAAAGAGACAGTTTTCTAAAGGTGTATGCTATTCCAAACCCAGAAGTACCTGCATATTTATATGTATCTGTGTGTGTGTATAGATAGCACCTCCAGGCCATATTCAAGGTAAGGACCCTGCTTTGCAACCTGCTATATAAGAATATCATTATATGCAATGTTTCCCATCCAAGCTACTGCACAGGATTAGGATCCATGGAGTTAGTAGTCTTGTGCTGTCTGTGGACAGCAGATCATCACGTAGACACTTGTTGAGCCTTGAGCCCCAGGAACAGAAAGCCGTGTTTGTGCCATAATTTTTCTGTCCGGTCTATTGTGTGTGAGACCTTCTGTTCCCCGCCAAGCAGATGAAAAATGGCATCGATTGAACACATGTTCACCGTCAAAGACAGGACTAGCCGGGACATGTTAGCACCTGGGATCACGCAGTAGGTGAGGTAGTGATCTATAAATTGAATTTTATTTGTTGAAATTAGAATAAAAAAATTAGAGCTGTTGAATATCTAAATATAGTGCCAGGGACACTCTCCTGATACTTCACGGCTTTTTTGTCTTCAACTAAAGTGGTTGCAGTCCTGAACAGGTTCCAGTAAGCTGCATCTGACTCTTTCTTCCCTGAATGATAAGAGCTCCTGCATGACAGACCTTCTCTGCTCAGTGCCTGATTCAGACCCACCTTCCTGTGCATCTGCTGCTAGTTCAGCAGCCTGATGTTTCCTTTCTTCTTTGAAAAAGGGATCCCTTCTCTTTGCACAAGTACTCTACTCTCTGCCTCAAGAGAGAGCTGGAACAGGTTCAATCAGCTGTTATAGCTAATTCTCTAGAGTCTCTTTATTGTCTCTTCATTTTCTCCCTTCATGACTTCCCTATAACATTTTTGCGAAGAGAGCAAACAGAATGGATTAGATGCATCATACACTGGCTGTTCTTTTTGTGTCTCTTACCTTGTGTTGTTGGATGGGGACCAAAGGTCTTCACCCAGCCTCTGAATTGTACTTTTTCAGTCTGTAAACCAAAGCAGAATTGAAAGCATTACATAACCCATGCAGAAAATAGTATTTTAGTGTGATGTTCAGAGCAATTACAGTGTTCCCTTCCCTGCACCAACGCCACCCCTCCACACACACACCGTGCTAAAAGTTTTGCTTTGCCACAGAATATCCTTCATACTTCTGCGTGGCTCACAAGGGAAAAAATGGGCTTTCTGCGACATGTAAGAAAAGTATGTGAAATGGACCTGAAATACATACTACGTACTTTAATACACACTGAAATATATACTACATACTTTAATGATGCTTTCTCTGGCTATCTCGTTCACTGCTGTAGCCATGTGAACAAGAAGGTTCATCAGGTGGTAAGCTTGGTCACATTTATGAATCAGCGGACTGATTCATAGGAGGTAAGCCTAGAGGTGAAACTCTGGAGTTAGAGTAGTATGGGAGACTAGGGGAGCAAGGAGGGAATTTCACAACATTCAGCCTAGAATAAATTGGTAGACACTAACAGAATAAAAAAAAAATTAAAAACAAAACAAAACAAAACAAAACAAAAACCCAAAACATAAACAAACAAAAAAACACAACAGGAAAAAGAACTGAAAAGACAATGATATATGAATTTGTGGGTGCAGTTCATCTGACCTAAATGAGTCAGATGTTTTGTGTCCTAAAAGTGCTCATTTCTCTCTTCTGAATTAAGAGGGCAATTTGACAGTGTCAGTTCAGATGTCAACATATATCTATAACATATTTAAAGTGGAGGTAATTTAGGTGAGATGAATCCCGCCCCTAAAGGCTTGCTATTTATGTACTTGAAACTCGTAAACCAAAGTTAAGCCATCTTGAGCTTTTTTTTTACAGAAAATTTTTAATTAAAGACCCAGTTTAGGAAACTGAACCAATCTGTTGTTTGAGAAAAACTGGCTGGAGACCAAAGGGAAGAACTCTGCTGAGCACGTTCACCAGGCTCACACTCTTCAATCATGCTCATCACTAGTATGTTGCATTAGGCAAGTTGAAGACGAGAGACTTAGAGACACTAACACGAGGCTGTTTGTAACCCAGCTAACATTATTTCAGCCTGTTGGTACAGAGAAAATTACTATTTCATTTAAGTAAAATGTGGTTTTCCGCAGACTGAGGGAACTATCTCTGTGCTTCACAGAAGGCATTGCAGACCCATGCCATGCCAGTAAGATCCAGTGTACAGAAAAGTGAAGAAGACGAAACAGTGCAAACAGATTTTGTAAAAAGGCATATTCTCAGCATTTCTGGGCAGTGGAGATTCCTAATGAGAGGTGCATGGGTGGAAAATCAGCTTCAGTGAAAATGATTCCTTATTTATGCTGAATTTAGTACTGAAAAGTACTAAGCATATAGCCTACATCAAAACCCCTTAATGATCGGATGTTTCAGCAACTCTGGCAGCTCTGACAGCTGCACTTGAATCCATCTAAACAGTAAAAGCTATAATTTATTTTGGGAGATGTCACCCAGGTCAGTCGAACCCAGGAACTGTACAGAACATCTGAACTTCAGCTTAAAAACAAACAAAACCTTGGTGGCAGGTGAAGTCAGCAGTGGAAATTAATGTAAATGAACATCAATACAATCAGTTTTACAATTCCTGATATTCAGATCAGACCTGATCAGCAAGACAGTTATTCAAAATCTTGAAACACTTAGTTGAACACTGAGTGCATCAGCTACAAATTCAAAACGCATGGTTCAAAAATAGCGTTGTGGTTTCAACTGTGGTAATGTAATTAATCTTATGCAAGACTATTGTCATCTGACAGAAGGCTACCTGAAGCCAGATCACTTAGCTAAACCAAAAAGCAGGTACTTCTTGAAGACAAATTGATACAAATTAGATTAATACTGCCAGCTCATATTATAAAGGAGCGATGTGTTTTGTGTTCCATAGGATATCAAATTATGAATGTAAGAACACGGGATGACACAAATGACCCATATGTCCTGTCTACGATGGTGACTAGTACAAAATACTTAGAGAAAGAATATAAGAAATAGAGTAACTCCAGTATGTAGTGATCCTTACCACTGGAGAGGGCTGGGGAAGTCTCCTGGGAAGTACGTGAACCAGAGTTTTCATTCAAACAATTTCATTTAATAGCCAACAAGGGATCTATGAAAGATTTACTTTTTAAACATAATATGTTTCTGTTCCTATTTTCATCTCCATTTATGTTTAGAACTCCATAACTATTTAAGCAAAGAGTTTCATAAGTTAACTGTATGTAAAAAAATTACTGCCTTCAGTTTGTTTCAAAATCATGGCTTAAGAATTTCATTGGGTCCCTCTAATTCTGTATTAGCAAGAGCAGTGAATGATTCCTAGGTGTGTTCTCTGTATAAATGTTCAATGTTTCAAGCATTTGCAACCTGTTATATAAAAATATCATTGTATGCAATGTTTCCCATCCAAGCTACTGTGTAGAATAAGGATCAGGCAGTTAGTTGTCTTGTGCTGTCTATGGATAGCAGATGGTCATCAACGACACCCTTCCAGACTGTAGACACTGTTGAGCCTTGAGCCCCAGGAACAGAAAGCCATGTTTGTGCCATACCTTTTCTGTCCAATCTATTGTGTGCGAGACCTTCTGTTCCCCACCAAGCAGATGATGAACCATGTTGACTGGGCACACGTTCACTGTCAAAGACAGGACTAGCTGGGACATGATCTTTACCATAAAACATTTTGCTATTTCTTTCTAAGGTGAAATATCTTAATATACAATATCTTCCTGTATGGTAGAATACCACTATTGCTGTCCTTTTCTGCACCTTTTTCAGTTCAGCTATGTCCTATGTGAGATGGAAGACCAAAAAAAATGCACAGAATTGAAGATAAAGGTGCTTTATGAATTGAGATAGAAGTATATTTTTCCCTGTATTTTCCATTGCTTTCCTAATAATTCCTAATAAGAATTGGTTTTGAACAACTTCTAAGCACTAAGTTGATGTTTTCAGAGGAAACCTCTTTTTCACAATGACTGCTTACAATGACTCCTAGATTTCTTTTCTGAATAAAAATACATCATTAGAACCCACTATACACATAGAGCTATTTTTTGTAATGTGCAATACCTGGCATTTATCAACATAAAATTTCATCTGGCATTTTATCATGCAGTTACCCAGAATTTTGATAACCTTCTGCAACTGCTTGCAGTCAGCTTTAATTTTGACTGTCCTGAATAATTTTTTATTATTTGCACACTTTGGTACATCACTTTTATGAATATACTGAACTGCCCAGATTCTAGCACAGATCTTTCTGAAATTATTTTTCTAACCTCTCTGTGACATTAAAACTCATGACCTCTTCTCAACTTTTATTTTTCATGTTTTAACCTGGTTTTCCCCCAGAGGGTCTTTGTACATCAGCTTAATTTCTTTGGTGATTTTTTTCTTTCATTGAAAGCTTTTTAAAGATCCAAGGCACACTCATTGACTTCTCCAAAGTACTCAAGTAGATTTGTGACATTATTTCTATCAACCAAATCAGTGCTAACTCTTCTCTAATTCTTTTATCCATCATAGTTGCCAGTTATTTGCAGTGGTCAGTCTTAATGGTCTGTAGTTATCTGGAGCTATCTATAAAATTTGGCATGACAGTTCCTGCCTTCCATTCCTCTGGTATTATTATTAAGTAAAGCAATAAGCGCATCAGTTAGAAGTGCAGCGAATTTGTAACTGTTAGAACTCTTGGGGAAATTCTAGGAAATTCAGATATCAGTTCACAATGAGACAATCCTGGCCCACCAGTAAATGTGTTTAACTTTAAAGGAAGTAAAATATCACTCGTTGACCTAGGGCCATGAGAAATCACTTCAAGAAACCTAAGTTGTTTTAAAGCCCCAATTAAGTGAGTAGTTTTACCCCATGATTCAGTTTGCACACTTTCAATAAAGGGGCACAAAGGAACTTCAGTTTTAATCCACATACTTAGTATGTTTATATTATGCCAAGAAGCAAAAGCTAAGGCCTTTCAAACTTTCAGTGTTCGAATGTTCCTGTGATGGAAGAATTTAAGCCAGGAGGATAAAGCAAATCATAGAATCATAGAATTATAGAATGGTTTAGGTTGGAATGGACCTTAAAGATCATCTAGTTCCAACCCCTTTGACATGGGCAGGGCCACTTTCCACTAGACCAGGTTGCTCAAAGCCCCATTGAGCCTGGCCTTGAACATTTCCAGGGACGGACCATCCACAGCTTCTCTGGGCAGCCTGTTCCAGTGGCTCACCACCCTCACAGTAAAGGATTTCTTCCTAATATCTCATCCAAATCTACCCTCTTTTAGTTTAAAACCGTTAACCCTCATCCTATCACTACACTCCCTGATAAAGAGTCCCTCCCCATCTTTTCTGTAGGCCCCCTTTAGGTACTGGAAGGCTGCTATAAGGTCTCCCTGGAGCCTTCTCTTCTCCAGGCTGAATAACCCCAACTCTCTCAGCCTGTACTCATAGCAGAGGGGCTCTAATCCTCTGATCATCTTTGTGGCCCTCCTCTGGACTCACTCCAACAAGTCCATGTCCTTCTTATTGTGGGGCTCCAGAGCTAGACACAGTACTCCAGGTGGTGTCTCATGAGAGAAAAGTAGAGAGGCAGAAGTACCTCCCTCGACCTGCTGGCCATGCTTCTTTTGACGCAGCCCAGGATATGGTTGGCTTTCTGGGCTGTGAGTGCGCATTGCTGGCTCATGAGCTCTCATCCACAAACACCCCCAAGTCCCTCTCCTCAGGGCTGCTCTCAATCCATTCTCTGCCCAGCCTGTATTTGTGCATGGGATTGCCCTGACCCATGTGCAGGACCTTCACTTGGCCTTGTTGAGCTTCATGAGGTTGGCACGGACCCACCTGTCAAGCCTGTCCAGGTCCCTCTGGACGACATCCCTTCCCTCCAGCGTGTCAACTGCTCCACACAGCTTGGTGTTGCTGGCAAACTTGCTGAGGGTGCACTCAATCCTACCACACATGTCACCAACAAAGATGCTAAATAGTACCGGTCCCAGCACCGAACCCTGAGGAACACCACTCATCATTGCTCACCACTTGCACATCGAGCTGTTGACTGCACCCGTTGAGTGCAAGCATCCAGCCAATTCCTTACCCACCGAGTGGTTATTCCATCAAATCCATGTTTCTCCAATTTAGAGACCAGGATATCATGCAGGACAGTGTTAAATGTTTTGCACAAGCCCAGGTAGATGTCCAGATCTGTTGCTCTCCCCTTATCTACCAAGGCTGTAACCTTGTTGTAGAAGGCCACCAAATTTGTCAGGCATGATTTGCAAGGGCAGAAACGAAGCCAGCGTGAAGCCATGTTGGCTGTCACTGATCACCTCCTTATTTTCCATGTGCCTTAGCAGAGTTTCCAGGAGGATCTGCTCCATGATCTTGCCAGGGACAGAGGTGAGACTGACTGGCTTCTAGTTCCTGACCAGATGCATCACAGACAACATGAAGTGACACCAGTATTCATACACCAGTGTTGCCTGTGTACAGATAATACAGGGAAATAGCTATAACCCTATTGAGGATTACCAAATGCACAAACTACATCCAGGTAAGGACATCTCCTGAGATGAACGTAGCTGAAGGCTGAGACTACTAGTGGGAAGTGTTATACATACTCGTCCTGTTGTTGCCCATCCCTGGGCATCTGTTTATTGACACTGAGGGTTTCTTTTCTCCCACCACACCACACCTCCCTGCCCCCAAGAATTATTCCTCTTTTGCAGATGCTGGACATGGATTATGTCTTTTTAGCGACACCTACGGTGTGGGCACAGCAGCCAGAGATCACTGCGTATTAGCCTTGTGTGGACTTCAGAAGTGGAGCAGGCATCCATGCACTGGGGTTTCCATAGGTGTTCCAAGTCCTCACACTGTTTCTGAGTCCAGGTGGGCCTTTTACCTGAGTTATTATGGCCTTTTGTACAGTCTTACACACATAGGCAAAACCCCAGGCAATACAATCCCTAAATGGATTCAAGTCTTATTCCCTGGTTCAGTCTTTTCTTTCCCCCCCAGTGTATTCGATTTTAAAACAATAGGTCATTGTTTTTGCAGACAGAAAGAAAAAACTCAAAACTTGATTTTTATTTTGAAGGTAGTATGGTGAACAGTAATAAATTTGTCAGTGCTGGAATCTGTCCCCAGCTTAGCCACAGACATTTAGTGTAACCCAGTTCCTAAATTCCTGTTGTAAATAAATTGATTTGGTTCACTGAGAGTTAAGTATTTCCATACTGAGCTAAATTCTAATTATCCCTTATACTGCAAGCGCTCCGTTTATTTTGGGAGACAATGGTACACAACTTAGCAAAAGGGCAGCAAAATTATTGCAATATTAATAAAAATGCATCACAACAGTTGTGGAATAAACTATTAGGCTTTAAATCAGAGAAGTAATTACAGGCCTATTATCCAATATGGCTACAGCTGCTCTGTGTATTTATACACACAATTGCTTTCACATATACACCAGGAGGATTAGAATGAAATAAAACCCATGAAAGAATGTATTTATCCAGGGAGTTACTGTAAAAGTGAAGATTTCCTTTCCATACCGAGAAAAATGGAACCAAGCAGCTGCTCAGTTATTTTGGAGTCTTGTTCTTGCTCGACAATTATTAAAAATGTTAAGAGCACCAAAATGACATGTCAAGATAATAAATGAGGCTTTCTTTGTGAGCAGCATCTGTCATCAGATTTTCTGTTCCTCTCAGCAGTGTTTGGCTACTTATCAGAAATTCCTCCTTCCAATAAAGATTACATTATATTTGCTGTTTCACATAAATCTTTTTTTCCCCCCTGAATATTGGTATCTTTTTAATGGTAAAATTCTGGAAATCCAAAGAGGGAAATGAGGAAAATTATCAGTAATAAGGGATCGCACAAATTGTCCATTTTAACTGAGCAAAAATCTAAAGCCCAAGTAGGTAAAATTTTCATAGGTTTTTAGGAAATCGCTACTGATATGGCTATGAAGTCCGTTTTGGTCTGGCAGCCAGTTTTCATGCATTTCTGTTGTGGCCATGCACAAACATTTCTACCACACTTCTCTTCTCCAATGTGATATTCCGTTGTGTTCTAGCCTAATTCACAAGTTATGCTTTCAAATGGTGCTTATTTACTGCTCGCTTTGCACTTCGATTCAGGGTAGTTTCTGTGGGCATGGGAGGGTGTTTTAGCCATTCTAATCCGCTTTCAGAGAAAGTTAAAAAACCACTGAACCGACTTCTTTGACGAGTGAAGTTTTTATGTTACAGTCAGGAGCTGGGAGAGGGCAAAAAGATGAAAAGAACCTGTATGTCTGGCAGCAGTTTTGTCATTAGCCCCACTGTGGCGTTATCTAGCTTTTGCTTGTGCTGCATTCGCAGGATGGAGGCATCACGACACCATGCTGTAGGAAGTGATGAGACATATACCTCTGGAATAACAAACCACGCAATCTCCTCAGGCAGAAAAGAGCAGAGGGAGGGGGGATTCTTCTGCTTATCACAGCAACCACAGGCACGCTGGCTCCTGACAGCACCATCTTCTTACCGTGTCTGGAGCAGTGGCTCCAAGGCAATTTGCTCCTCTCTGTGCCTGGAGGATCAATGGAGCTTAGCTTTGAAAATGGTTTGTAGGACAGAAGCAGGTGTCCTGGGAATGTGCCCTGATGGAAACATGCTATAACTGACACCATGAGCCCAGTCTGAAGACAAGAAGAACCCCCTTGGTGTGAGCAACAGAAATGACACAGCAATAGGTGGTGGTGCAGAGGTGGTTTGTTAGTGGGATAACCGCACAGATGGAGGGCACGTGGGAGGGAAGCAGGCATCAGGATGTGAAGGAAAGGGCATATACAAGCAGTGGGCTGGTGAGCCACCTTGCATTTGTGCATTGGGCCCACATCAATGCCAGCATCACGACCCCAGTTTGTATATAGCAGCCTCCACTGCTATGACTCACCCAGGTCATGGCCAGAATCTCCAACCAGCCAAAATCCTGCAGAGAAAACAGCTCCTTCAACTTGACTATTGTTTCCTCCTTGAATCTTATTTTAGTTAAAACTACCTTTTCATACACAGCCTCTATGTGGCTTCCCTGGGCTATTCTTTCCCTTCATCTCATCCCACATCTTTATTTATATATTCTTCTGCTTCTTCATCCAGACAGGAAAGCAAAGGTTAGAAAGAGGACAAGAATTCATGTAGGGACTAATGCAAGGTCCAGCCTTTCAGGAAAAAAGAAACAAGAATATCGAGACAGCAACAACAAAAAGACCCAAGTAAGCATGGAGATGTCTTAGTGCTGGACAGAACTGACAGCTGCTGCCTTGCTGCTTCCCTGGCTGGTGGAGACTTGCTGTCAGGTTGCTCAACGCTCCAGGTAGGAGGGCAGGAAAATATGACAGCTCAATGATTTGCACCTTTCCTGGCGAATAAGGAAAGAAGTTATAGGAGAATAGTTTCTCCATCTTTGGCCTTTGATATGATTATATGATGTGGGGGAGAAAATTCAGGAGGGCCCTACATCAATAGGGAGAAGGATACTTTTTATTGCCACCAAGGCAGCTAACCAACAGAACGGCATTTAATGGGAGACGTTATTTGGACTGCATAAGTTTGAGATGAGTAAGTCAAGCTATATTATTTCAGTGTTGCCTATCACATACTAGGTACTCGACTACACTTTCCTAAGAGTTTTAAATTATTGTGCATTACTTCACAACTGGAAAGGGGTGTTGGCAGCATGCTGGAAGACAGTTAAAAGGTCAGCTGAGATATGGTGACTTGGTTACAGTCAATTATAGAGCAGCCATAACTTAAAATACACAGCTTGGATTTTGTTAAGTTTCTCAGGACCATCATGGAACCAGGATGGGTAACTCTGCATTGTTTATCTGCAAGCGTTCAAGTGCTTATCAACACATACATGTTAAAAGGGTAGCTGATCTTCTCCCAAATCCTGAAAACCCACTGAGCTTTTCAAGAGGCCATAACCCTGAAATTCAGTGAAGCATACGTTCCTTACTTGATTCAGCCCTATGCAAAACTCAGTAACTGACTTCTGCTGTTGAGGCCCATTGGACTGTGGCAGTGTCTTTGTGAGCCCTTGCACAGCAGTTGGCACAATAGTTCTGTGGGATGCAGCAGGAACCTCTGACACAACAGGTTTCCCTGTAACAAATCTCAAGATGTTGTTGTCATATCACTGCAACACATATTCTAGTTTGAGGACCTAGCTGAAAGCCCCTACACTGTTTTCTTCTGTACTGCCAAAAGTGTAGCCGTTACCCCTCCTCATCTATCTGTGTATGGGAACACGCCAGAGCCCTTTTTGTTATCTAAGACATTCAGAGTCAGAGCTTCTAGTGAGTGTTTTTGACAATTTGAAGTTTTTCTCTTTTGCTTAGTTCCTGTAAGCAATGAGTAATTCTCCTTCGCATGATAAACTCCATTGCCCCCTAAAATTAGTCTCCTGTGAAGAAACCACATCAAATCAGTGATTTAATGTCAAAAACATCTCTGGCTCAAGAAACCAGAGCAAACAAGAGAGAAGGGAAAAAAGAAAAAGAAAAAACACCTTCCTTGACAATTTGGAGGAGAATTTCTTTCTTCCTACAGAGTGCAAGATTCCTTTGCAAATGCTAAATCCCCTCAGAAAGTGTTTTGGAGTAATATTGTTGAAGTCTTATGCTTTCAGTGTTGCAGTCAATATAATGAAACATCCCCAGATTAAAAACACAATTTAAGAAAGAAAGAAAGCAGGTGGTAAAATAAGAAAGAAATCCTGCAGGTGATGAATTGGTGCTCATAAATCACCCCCGCTCTGCGTCAACGGTTACTCCCGAAGTTCAGCACAGTCACAGCTCTCACGCCCGGCTGCAGACCTTGGTGAGTCGGGCAGGAGTCCTGCAGTGCTGCTCACAAGGCAGACAGAGTGTGGGGGGGTTCTCCAGGCAGGGTCTGCTTGGCACCAAAGGGAATCTTATACCTCACAGACCTTTCATTTCCGCTCTACATGAATGAATGGTTTTTTAACAATAGAAGGCATCAATTTTGACCACATCGACTGGCTTTCTGTTTACCATGGACCGAACAACTTTCCTGGGTGTACTGTCAGTTTTGTAACTTTAACCTGAACCACAGCTTGTCTTTTAGAGAGACAGATGGAGACTTGTTTAAGAACAGACAGATTTAAGATCAGAGTGATAGACACTCACTCTAAGTTGTAAATGAGTGATTTCTAGATGTTAATTCCCTGCCTTACTACCAATCTAGTCTGAAATAGATAAAATTTTGTTTTCTCTAGTAATTTTTAACCATCTTTTGGTTACTAAATAAATTGAGGTCCCAAAGTTGTATTTTGTAACTGTAAAGTTTGGATCCCAACTCTCAGATCGGTCTTGTAGCTTTTCTGAATGTTTTGCAGCTTCTCAACATCCCTTTTTGAACTGTGAGGATTTGAATGAATGTTAGTAAAGCTGGAAATATCATCTACCTACTCCCATTTGGTATTTCCAGTCTTATGCAGCCAAATATTTCTTCTCAGCCATAGATCAAGTTCCTGTGATCACACTTAAAGCACTTATTCGAAGGATTATCTACTACACTACTTCTGAGTTCAGTTTACTGAGACACAATACCATTTTGCAGTTCTTCCAACTTGTAGAAGAGATCTGTGTTCACTTGTCTGAGATAAAATACTTTGCTCGTATTGGAAAAAAAAATCATCCTTCTCAAATGGTCCTGGTTTGCTATATGCTCCATCCTGCTCTGTATAATCAGCCAGCTTCCATAATTATTTACCATTCGCACAATAATTCTCTGTCATTGCACCATCTATTAATTATACAAGCAAAGACTTCTGTACATTTCCAGAGCTTTTTAAGGAATGAAACTGGGACAAGAAGAGAGCCCTTCTATGCTCTTCTGGAAATGTGTCTACTGGATGATGATCCACAGTTTTCTATTTACCAGTGTGGTGTTTAACCTATTTAAGAAGAACTTCTGTAACTTTCTTTTTTCTTATAGTGCTAGTATTTTTGCAGTCAGTTATGCCAGCCTCTGCAGTCTCATTCAGCCCTAAATGCTGGGCATATCTGCCTTTCCATGGCTTTTAGTTGAGACCTCAGTCAGGTTGAGCTCCAGCTTTGCCCACATTAGTTGCCATGTACACCCTGAACTTTACAGTAGACTAATATGTAATGGTCATATCTTCAAAACTTATCATACTATGGAGGAACATGGAGACTCTACACACACAGAGCAGGGAATGTCAGACTTTCTATGCTGCAGGTATTGGAGCTCAGCCACAGAACTGGACAGACAGGGCCATAGTCACTGATTTATGGTTGGATGAAAATTGCTGGCTGAGTTCATGTGAATTATGGAAATTGCAGAGGAGGAGGAAGAAAAGAGGCAATTGTGGTGTTCTTAATTACCATGCACCTGCAACTGCAGCCCAACAGCACTGCCATTTAAACAGTGACTATCATTCAATTCCCTTCCAAGCAGGAAAGGAACAGGAGAAATGTGGGAAATAAGCTTTTTCAAGGGGTTGGGGCTGAGTCAGTTGCCTAAATACAGACAACCGAACATGCAGTCTTCTAAGTCAAAGACATAGGTATGAGGCTGCCAAATTTGGCACAGGATCTACAGTCCTGTGCCAAGTCTGTCCTTCCAGACCAGAGACTAGGTGAGATAACTGTCATCTGAAATGACACTAGAGCCCTATATGTAAGTAACTGAATCCCACCATTATCTTATTTAAATGTAGGTGTCTGTGGGACACCTAGCTGTTTAAACTCCAGTTATATTTAGTGGTGATCTAGTCAGTAGTCAGTTACTCTAGACAGAGATTGAAACACCCTGCCCTTAAGGACAAAATAGTCAAAGGGCATTTACTTTTCTTCCTTATGTTGAAACATACAGCATAACGATAATTGGACTCAGTAACACTGCACAGGTTTATAGTCTATAAGGAACTATGTATTCTGCAGTTTCATTCTATTATCTTCTTAACAGTAAGACTAATCATAGTTTGATATAACGTCTTTTGGGTTGGAATAAAGCTAGGCAGCTATTGAGGTTGTAGTTTTCAAGGAAGAGATACTTACAGTGGTAGCAGAAAGGACAACAAAAACCCCCAAATTTCCTTTAAGGATTTACCAAGCAGAAAAGGCACAGTGTGGCTTAGGGTTATCAGCGCCCAGCACAACCTAATGGGACAACCCGCAGCAGCTCAGGCAGGATTTGGCTAAGCCCAGTCTGAAGAAAAGAGATGTTGGTAGCAGCAGGGCCAGGTTACTTGCCAGTGGTGAGGGTTCAGAAACTTTGCTCAGACGCAGCACAGCACTTTTTAGGGTAGTAAAAGCTGTGGCAAGATGTGGCAAGTGACTCAGTGCTAGCCTGGCCTGGCCTGTCTCTTAACCAGATATGTGAGACAATTGGTGCAGAAGATAATGGGAAGCATTCTTATCATGGTAAGAAGAAGAAAATACCAGGATCTCAGTGGAAGGAACAAAAAGAGCTGCCCTTCAGCTAAGAACATCTGCATGGAGGGGAGCAAGAGAGTAGGCAAGGAAACGAGGGCACTGTGTTGGGCATAAATTGCAGGGTTTCAGGGGTGATCTGGGGATCAGGGGAACGAGGGCAGGGACTGCCCTGTCCTTTTCACAGCTGCTTCCATTTGGCTCTGAAGATGATGCGAACAACTAATCAGGTGCCAAAACCTCATGCTCGAACGTATTTAAGGAAAAGTGTCAGCTGCAAGGGTTAAGACACGTGGGAAGAGACACATGAGGAAACATGTAGAAGGAGATGTTGTTGGGGACATGGCTAGAGATGCTCTTGGGAAGAGGCGCTCCATGCCAGAGAAGGTAACTCTGAGGGGAATGCAGCTGTGGGTGACCCACACAGGGGTANGAAAGGACAACAAAAACCCCCAAATTTCCTTTAAGGATTTACCAAGCAGAAAAGGCACAGTGTGGCTTAGGGTTATCAGCGCCCAGCACAACCTAATGGGACAACCCGCAGCAGCTCAGGCAGGATTTGGCTAAGCCCAGTCTGAAGAAAAGAGATGTTGGTAGCAGCAGGGCCAGGTTACTTGCCAGTGGTGAGGGTTCAGAAACTTTGCTCAGACGCAGCACAGCACTTTTTAGGGTAGTAAAAGCTGTGGCAAGATGTGGCAAGTGACTCAGTGCTAGCCTGGCCTGGCCTGTCTCTTAACCAGATATGTGAGACAATTGGTGCAGAAGATAATGGGAAGCATTCTTATCATGGTAAGAAGAAGAAAATACCAGGATCTCAGTGGAAGGAACAAAAAGAGCTGCCCTTCAGCTAAGAACATCTGCATGGAGGGGAGCAAGAGAGTAGGCAAGGAAACGAGGGCACTGTGTTGGGCATAAATTGCAGGGTTTCAGGGGTGATCTGGGGATCAGGGGAACGAGGGCAGGGACTGCCCTGTCCTTTTCACAGCTGCTTCCATTTGGCTCTGAAGATGATGCGAACAACTAATCAGGTGCCAAAACCTCATGCTCGAACGTATTTAAGGAAAAGTGTCAGCTGCAAGGGTTAAGACACGTGGGAAGAGACACATGAGGAAACATGTAGAAGGAGATGTTGTTGGGGACATGGCTAGAGATGCTCTTGGGAAGAGGCGCTCCATGCCAGAGAAGGTAACTCTGAGGGGAATGCAGCTGTGGGTGACCCACACAGGGGTATGGACACCCCTGAGGAACTGCTGCCATGGGTCACCCTTACAAGGGCAGGACACTCCTGAGGGACCACAGCTTGCAAAAGAGGTGTTTCCCTAGGTTTCTGTTTAATTGTCTACGTTTTTATCTTCTTTTTACCTTGCTACCTGAATCAATAATCAAAAGTTGTTAACTAGCAATGAATTAAATTAAATAAAATTCCCTTAGTAGAGACTGCCTTGAATCTGATAGCCTCTTTAGTGTCACCAGCTGGAGCAATGCAGGTCTCCATGTTTTCTGGATTCTCATTTGGGGAGCACTGCCCCCACACCTAGCTATGTGCAGCCCGAGGGAATAACATGACAGGGGAGCAGAGGCTCTAGTGCAGTGGCGAACCTTTCTTTGAAGAGGGTGACCAAACTGCAGTATCCAACACTCCAGCTGACCAGGCCTTCAGGTACTTTTAAAGGTGAATGATTATGTTCTCCTGAACTTACTTCAATTTGCTATTACTCACAAGTCACTTTTTCATTAAGGGGCTCCAATTTATCACTGAATAATAATAATCAAAGGAGTTAAACTAGCCTTACCTCTGGCCTAGGAAAAAATGATGCCATTTTCGAAAATGAGAGGGCTGTAGAGCACAAAGCCCAGCACTTAGCAGTATTACAGCGTTGTATTTTCCTGTGATCTNAAGCATCGGAACCAGCTGCCCAGGGAAGTGGTGGAGTCACCATCCCTGGAAGTATTTAAAAGATGGTTAGATGTGGTGCTTAGGGACATGGTTTAGTGGTGGACATGACAGTGCTAGGTTTACAGTTGGACTCCATGATCTTAAAGGTTTTTTCCAACCAAAACAATTCTATGATTCTAAGTCACCCATTTTATCTAATAGGAGATGATTATGGAAAGGATGAGTATGACCAGTAGATTTTCCTGTAAAAACAGTATGCTTTCTTGGCTGCTTCCAGACCTTCTCTTCTTTGACCTAGACTTTTCACAACTTAGGACCTAGTATGTTGACTTAGGACCTCTTGATCCAGGATATCCACTGCTGCCTATTTGAATGGTAGCATCAGCTCTGTGAGTACGTAAGTATCCCACTTCTTGCAGTTACACTAGTTTAGGTTTGTGTAGACCGTTTACTCACAAGTGGAGGAAATCCAGCTCTTTTCCTGTTTTGGAAACATGAGAATGTCTGTCCAGGAACCCATATTACTTACTTCACAACTGTAGGCCAGTAGAGAAAGCAACATTCCTAAACGCTTCCAGGTTTTTAAGAGAGGGAGGGAGGAAAAAGTGGGTTTCTGGTCAATCTGACTAACCCCGAGTGCTGAGCAGATCTCCTTGCCTCCCCAGGTGTACCGGTGTAGAGCTTGAGTATTGCTGGTTACACCAGGCTATGTGTGGATGCGTTCAACAGCAGACAATAAGGCCACATCTGTTAGCAAAACTTTGAAATGGAAAACAGGCCTTAATCAGAGCATTGTATTCTTGCTTTACAAATAACCTTTTTTTCATAGAGCAACATGGTTTTGAGGTTTGCATTCAATTAGTACTATTAAAATTGAAGAGTAAGCAGAGATAATACAAAGTAATTTTTCCTGAGGACCCACTAAATAAGCTTACAGTAATTCATGAAAGGCAAGTAATATTTATACTTGGCAATGGAGGAATTTCAGTAGAATATAAAACATATTTTATTTCTTCAGACAGAAAACACAGAAATAGAATCACAGAACAAAGTAAGTTGGGTCCGTTAAATTCTCCCCATATATCATATACTTCAGCCCCTGACCCTCTTAATGGCTTCCTTCTGACATCTCTCCAGTTTGCTCATCTCTTTCTCTTGTATGAGTAAATATACTTAAAACAATTACATGAAACAACAATTCCCAATAGCAAATCATGCACTGGAGGTGGAATCTGTAGGATCCAAATAGAAGTTCATGGCTGAGATTATCATCTGAAATCCTTAATGGTCACTGAAGACCAATAAACTCTTCTCAGCTGCTGACCTTCTATAGCAGATGTTAACAATAGATTAGATGACTTTGCATCCCAGATCCTCCACCGAATATAAAGAAGCCAAGGATGACTGGCTCAGGTGGAGGCACTGCCACTGTAGATATCTAAGGGCAGACCACAGGAATCCTCCCCTCATGACTGCGTTTCAGTCTTTGCTGTGAAGGAAACACAAGGCACACAGTTTTGCACTGGAAGCCCTGCAGGCAGCAGCCCCTGTACTCCAGGTATTAACCTTTGACCAAAAGATGCACAGAAACTGTTAACCCTGCTTCGCTCTAAGTGGGATGGTGAATGGCAGGCACTTGGTCTCCTTACAACTTTTCAATTCACATCTAACGTGAAGTACCATATTTAAGTCTCCCTAACAATATCCAGGAGAAACCCTTCCTGCTTCTGTTTAGGCAGTGGTAATACCCCAACTGCTGGGTTACAGACAGCCCATCCTCAGGGAGACCCCATGAAGTTACTGAAGACAACAGGAGTAACCTAATGGACTTAAAATCAGCACATGACCTTTTAGGTGTATTAAGACTGAATTACTTGTACTCCTTGCCCACGCGTTGTTTTTTAAAGATATGATCACCTTATAATATTGTGCTAACAGTAATTAATGCATTTAATTTTCTATGTTATTTTAAATAAAATAAATCCCTTAGAGTGACTTGGGAAAAAAGTTTCTCTTTACAGGTTCTCTTCTTTATTTGCTATATAAATGGCCTGGCAAACACTCCCACATAACTGCTCAGTAGGTTGTGGCAGGCAGCTGCTTTCTCTGCTTGGCCAGTTTACAGCAGCATTTTTCCCTGGAGAGAGATTCATGACACGTCTGAGCAAGACAAGATCTAGCCAAGTGGGACAGTTGGAATTAGCTTCTGTGCAGTTGGTTCTTTGTACCTTCTTTCTTCACTAGGCAATCGTTTTAGAGTAGCTGTGTGCACAGAGCTTGGTGGATTTACCCCCAGCTTGTACCGATGAGGATCTCCGGTGGGAGGTGCCTGTGCCTGTCCATTGGCTCTAGTGGGAGCTCAGGTTAGGTGTGCTGTAGAATGTTATTCCAAAGATGCTGGAAGCGAAAAGTCTTATCAAACTGGCAGTGGACCTACAACTCACGTGCCTGTGAATTAAGACTCCCTTAACTGGCTTGCATTTGATGGTCCCTGACCATACCTCACCTATAAGCAACATGGCAGTGGCCTTAGGGACACTATAGGGTCTTCCCTGCCAGAGCTGGTCACCACATCTCCATGTGTCTGGCTCATTGGATCCTGTAAGGCACCCTACTGGATGACCTCTCCTCCATCCCAGATCCAAGGGGCCTGAGGGTTTCATGTGCCAGAAGGAAGAAATTTAAGCAGTCTCTGGAAGCCTAGAAAAGCAAGTTTAACTCGGGCTACGAGTGAAATGTATGTATGTGGGACTGCTGGGGAGGACATACATCTGAAAGAGTTAAACTAAGAGAGGAAGAACTTGACGTTCACCTGCTGTTACATTTTCCTTGCCTCCTCTCCTACAAAACCATGCATGTTTCTCTCTGCAGCCAGGAGCCCTTCCTCCAGCAGGTTTACACGTCATTTGGAAAAGGCTTTCTTCTTTGCAGCACATGACTGCTGGCTGAGAAGAGGCAGGGGGTTTCTAAATTGCTCGCTCTCAACTTGAGAGAAAGTCACAGTCATTGCACTGTTTTTTTCCCCCCATTGCATGTTAAGAGTTGGGGTAGGCAGGATGAAAAAGGGAAGCAGGAAGGTTGTTATCAGCAGGGAAAGGTTTTTGATCTGAAAATGGAGATGGTCAGTAAGTTTGCAGATAGGAAGGACCTTCTCTTCATGTCCAGCTGACCGATCCCTAGGATACTGCAGGAGCCCCCCATGTTTCTGAAAGGCTGGAAACACCACAGCCAGCCACCTAACTCTGATTTTCATGTTATTTTTCATTACAGATGTTTCTGTGGAAATAAAGGAAAAACTTCTGTGTGAAAACACTCCAGGTCCAGTGAAATCACTAGAGCTGTGGTTTTAGTGTCTGCTCCTTCTCATTTTTTTCTTATTAGATGTTACCTCCTTAGTTTTAGACCATAATGGCTTCTGCTGCCTTGTGACTTTTATTCACTGGCTGCACGGCAGTGTTAATGGCGGGAGGTGGTTTCCACCATGTTGGACTGGATACGCTACAAGTTTACACAACCTGTTACTATAATACAGTGAAGGAAGAAATAGCTTATTTTTGGCCCAAGTTCAGGGGACAACCAGTGGTTGTGCTTCTCTTTTAACAGGACACTTATGTGCGATTTGACCTGTTTGCCATCTCGATTCTTATCTTTTCCATCCTAAGAGAAATACTGATGCCATTTCCCATCTCTAGCTCTGGATGTTAAACAGAGGCAAGAATTTGAAATCATTCAGTCTTGAGTGTTCTCTGAACTAGTTTTGCTTCCTCGTATACTGCTGTGATCCATCTCGCTATACCAGCAAGCTTTGCTGAACTCTTGTGCGACTTCTGCTGCCACAAATATTTCCCTGAGATTGTTTCAAAATCTATTGGGAAAGGTGGAAAAAAAGAAGAGCTGCTCTACAAGCAGGGAATATAGAAATAGAAAAATAAATAGGAAACTGTCTAAAATAAGGGACTCATCCATTCCAGGAAAAGAACGTGCGCATTCTTGGGGGAAGAGACACTTCTAATGTTGACTTGATATTTTGCCTTTCCACAGCTTAACTTCTATTTCAAGCATGTTGAGACAGGGTGTTTCTGCCTTGGCTGGTGGGTTTGATTCAAACACTGCTCTGAGTCCTACACGTTTTAATGGGATACCATGCTGCAGGCAGCATCCCTCCTCCCCGGCAGCGCAAGGTGTGCTCCTGGCTGCGTCGTGGCAGGGCATTCAAAGAGCTCTGGAAGGAACATCTCCCCTTCTTTCCACATGGCAGCTAGGCTAGCTGTGCTTCAGTCCAGCCCAGCTGGGGCAGCTTGGGCTGTGGCGTTCAATAGATGTGTTGAAGGAGAAGTAAATGGGGTATTTCTGAATGCAGCCCCCTGAGCAGACTGAGTATTGTCCCTAGCACGACAGCAGCACTTTTCCAGGGCAGTGCTTACACACCTGAGATTTCCCACTTGAATTTGTCCCAGCTGGTCCCAGCTGCCAATGCCACGATGCTGGAGGATGGAGATGCCCATGGCAGGAGGCAAATCTGCCCTGCTTCACTGCAGAGTGGCCTGCTGCTTTATGCACCCATCCCTCATATCCCCACTAAGCAGCTAACACAGGACAGCTGGACTGTCCCCTGAAATTGTCTCAGTCGATGGAGGTCACTGTCTAGATGGCTACATGATGCGATGATACCTTTTGCATCATTTGAGGATGTGGATTTAATTAGGCAACTGCCTTAGTGTACAGACTCCAGTTGAGCAAGTCTTGGCAAGAGAACTCTGCAGTGCGAGTAGGGGCCTCTACGGAGGAATTGCCATGTAATAATGAAATGAATTTGAAGAGTCCAAAAAAGTAGCATTTTCTGCAATCCTGTACAGAGAGGCAATGAAACGCTACATTCCTTGCAGAACTGATGTGTCTTATCTTGTTCCCTCCTTTGAAAGTAGGAGAAAAATCAAGAAATAGTCAACACAGCTGGGCTTTTGTTTTTGTTTACTTGGAAAACTTGTTTTAACCATCAACTTTAGCAAATTTTGGCAGTTACAAACCTGTACACTTTTTTTTTTGTTATTTTGTTTTTATAGCAAAAGAACACAAGACAATACTGCCAACAGCAATTATGAAGGAACAATTAGTTTTCGGATGAAGGGCTATGCCCACTCAAAGTGATAAACCTTCCCTTTTGCATAAGGTTGAATTTGTTGTCATTGGAGAAATGACATTTCTTAATACCTACTTGAAATGGCATAAAAATCATATCTCTAGTTTTTTGTGCAAAACACATTCATTTAAAAAAAGTCAATAAAAAACATCTTCTTAAAAACAGAAAAAAAGTTAAACAAAAAGAGCTGAACCCAAAGGAAAGTTACAGTACATTTTGAAATGATTAAAAAGTTTTCAAATCTAAAACTTTTTTGTTTTTTGCTCTTACCTTAAAAGTTTAAACCAACTTTGATGACTCTTTAGAATTATATCAAACAAATGAACAAACAAAAAAAATTAAAGCAACCTGATTGGCATCAAATATCTACAAAAGCCTGGTAATTTGAAACCATTATATACATTATTTTATAAACTTCTTTTTAACACCAAAACATACATCTTTTACAAACCAGCCTGCTTGCGACAGGTAAAATTTACAAGACAATCTTTTCCGATACAGTGCTTTAAAGAGAACTGCTTTCACTCCTAAACATCTTTGTCACCTCCTGAAAAGCGGCAGTATGGGCTCTTTGCATTGTTAAATAATAGCAATTCAGGTATTCCTATGACAGAAGAATGCTACAGTTCTGAGGGCTCCGATCTCTTTCCATAATACAGTTCAAGTGCACTCTTAACACTGGTAAAGATTACTTATGGCATTTGTGTAATACGACGTATTTGCAATTATTGCTTTTCATTATTACATAAAGAAATGAACTTAATTTCATTTCCTCCCCATCCGCCCATCCCTTGGATGATGCAGCTAATTTACTAACTGAATGGCCCTTCTGATAATGGAGGTGTTAAATGTCAAGTTTATGAAACACAGGCTAAATGCCATGGATAATGGGCAATAGTCTAAATTTCCAAGGCTCAAATCACAGTTTGGTGAACTGAGAGGAACAGAGACGCAAACAGGCAAAAAGCACAGATTTACTGCATGGTAAATGATGGTAAACCATCAGAGAATGAACCTGAAGATGTAGCTCTCTTGTTGGAAACCTATGAAATGTTCATTATTACTCAGTGAGTAGCTCCAAAAAGTACCATCAAACCACAGATGTACTTTCACTACCGGTTTTAAATAGCTGGTTTTTTCCATTATTCAGCATGCTACCTTTTCAAACGAAGCTTAGCAGAACTGGTCCAGGGCACCTTCAACTCTCTCTCCCATGACGGCAATTATTATCAGCTATAAGGATACACTATACCATTCATTTAACTTTTCCAAGCAGGAGCTCGATGAGGAGTAAAGCTGTGTTCTTAAGCATTTGGCCTGTCCAGCCCACATTTCTCTTTACAATGGATACATTGAGCCAAGAGCAAGAATTTTTATGTCATATTCTCAAAGCTGACCACCTGCCTGGCTCACAGACAACAGGCTGCTGCCTCCCTGGTAATCAGCATTTCAGTGGCATGCATTCCCTCACTGTGCTGCACCCAGTCTGAGTTTCTGACTGGAGAGGCTACCAATACATCAAGGCTAGCACTACTTCAGACTACATTAGAGAATTTAGAAAAGGGGAGAAAAAAAATTCTGAGAACCAAAATTTAACTTGTCTGTGGGACATAAGGAGAGGGATGGGTTTGGAGATGGAGCACGCAACTTTCTGACTTCAGGAAAACCATAGCAGTGAGAAGCCTTTGACTCCTTCCAGGCAACTGCAACTATAGGAAACCCATGGGATAATTCAGGGCCAAAGGTGTCACCCAGCTTTAGGAAAATAGCTTGACTGCCTGGAAATCGCGGCACTGTAATGCATCTCTGCATTGCAACATCTGGTTGCCTTCATATGCTGTGTCCTATAGGAAGGCAACTTTACGGTGGTCTTCTGGTGGGGCTGTCCATTTGACCCCATGGCAGGGAAGTGATGCTGCAGCTCCTTAGTGTCACCTTTGGCTCTTTGCCCTGCCAAAGATAGTGGCTCAGGACAGCAATCGCATCCAGTATCTATGGCTTAGGGGGGGTGTGCCTTTTTTTTTTTTTTTTAATAGGATGTTTATAATACAAAGGCAAAATAATTAACATATTTAAGAAAGTTACATAAACCTAATTTTTCCTTTTGCACAAGGCCACTAATGTGGTATTGGCAGCATAAATTATGTTGTCAGTCACTTTAAGGCTCTTTCCATTGCCAGAGTTATCAAAAAGGCTGTCAATGTGCATGACATTCTCAACCTGATCAAAACGCAGACAACGAGCACCCTTTTACTCAGGCTTATACACCCTTGGCAAAGTCAGTGGTTTCTGGTACAAGCATGTATTTGCATTTTAGTAAGTTTCTTATTTCTTTTGTTATTTCTTTACAAAAAGCAAAGACTGTCTTGATCCTAAAAGTTATAATCCACTGATACTCAAAAGTATTTTATTAAGTCTATGAAACCTCTCCTACAGATGATCCCGAAAGAAAATACCGTGTAGTGGAGCCATCTACAGGAACGTGAGTTGAAGTACAGACACACAGGACAAGCAGAGATGTGCAGGGAAGCTCTAACAGAACCAGGGACCTGGCAATGACAGCAGCAGCAATACAAAAATCATCGTATGGCAGAAAAAGAGTTATGTATTGGATGGAATAATATGAACACTAGTTCTTACATTAGGTTATGAATGTGTTGTTATCTTCCAGGTTAGAAGATTACAGCTTGTCCATGTAGAGCAGTAATTAAAAAGAAAATAAAATTGTTCGGATTAACAAGAGAGATGTTAATATGAAAATCTTACTCCCTAAGAGGTATTTCACCTTAAGATCTGCATTCGGGTCTTATCGCTGTCAAAAAGAGCCAGAACAAAACCAGAAAGGCCACAGCAGTACCAATATTCACAGAGGGGCATCTATTTGAAGATGGATTAGCCTATTCGATTTGGAGGGGAGGAGATACTGAGGTATAGAAATCATGAGCGGGACAGAGAAGGCTGAACGGGTGATCCTTGGCACCTTCCCAACAGCACTTTAATAAGTAGGCGTTCAGTGAAATGAAATGGCAACAACATCAAAACAGAAAAAGTACTATACATTGTATTTATGCATATTTTACTAGTAAAACTCACTACCAACAAGATATTACTGAGGCAACAAGCTTGGTAAGAAACATTGATTTTTTTTTT
>VYXH01003196.1:181222-234872 GCA_013397275.1 Burhinus bistriatus | reverse complement strand
TTTTTTTTTTTTTTTGTATGGCAATTGCTAGGCTGTCATGGTGTTCTCCCTCATGACACATTTGATATGTCCCAGTAAAGTTTTGATATTGGTGTCCCAAGCTTACTCAAGAATTTTCACTACAGAAAACAGATGACAAGTACAGTTCGTAACTAGCTGGGGGCACGAACAAAACTAATTGCATAATGGATAAAAATGCCTCACACCAAAACCGAGTAGGAGCAAACCCCATGTAAACTGCAGCCCGATGCTATCAGAAAGTCATACCAGCTTTAAAAGTGCAGCTAGATTTGCAGCTTTGTTTTTCAAACTGAGATGTTCCTACTCTTGAAGAGACATCAAGCATCTGCTTTCCTGCAACATAGACTTCATGAGCAATGCAAGTCATCCTCTATCTGTGCCTCTAGGCTTGCCAAACCATTTCATGGCTTATTGGCAAATCCCCCAGTTCCTTGCAATCGCAATACAAATTTCCATTTTTTTTTTTCTTCTTGAAAACACGGGGATAATAGCAGGGAAAAGGAGTTGAAACGTACCATGAGCACATTCAGAATATATCACTGTTACAGAAGCATGTTTACTTTGAGAAGACCAAGTGACATTCATAAATTCAATGGACAGGAACTATTTGCAGACAAGTACTTGCTAATACTTGTATGTGCAGTACGTGATCTTTCTAGAAGTTCACTCAATTTATTCATGTACCTGTATAATGAGCTGTTTTCTAGTGAAGAATTGCTGCGTGATCCCAAAGAAAATATTTACACCAATCTCTCACAGCTATATAAGCTATTGGAGGGAAGCAGCAACATACTGTACCTACACCGAGAATTTTAGAAAAACTGTTTTATTAAAAGTGTTACAAGCTGCAATTATTTAAATTACATTCTATTAATAATTTATTTTTGTTGAGGGCAATTTGTGAATAAACACTTCCTGTATGTCAAGAAACGGCCCACGACGTAATTTTGAATGAAACTCAAGTCAGTCAAGAACATGTTGCCCTAGAATATAACTGCTGAAACTATTCAGTTAAGATGTTTGACCAAGAGACAGGGCATGGAAAGCAGCAAAGGAAAACTGTTAATGAATCTGTTCGTCTATAACAATGACTTATGTATTCAACAGCTTTTCAGAATGACTGAATTGTGCCATGGAAGGAATGGATGAAACCCCAGCAGTAGTGCAGACTGCAGACTCACATTCCCTGTATAAGGTATTCAGATGCTGTAAAATGCAGTGGTGAAAACATTTTCATAGCACCGAACCACGGGTATGTATAATCTGCTTTAACAGATTGAGTGAAAATGCCCTATTTCCATATTGGACTTTGCTGCTCACGCCAAATCAGTGTGAAAGGCCATTTACTCCCATCAGGCTGAGGGAAGCATAAAAGCATACTGATGCTGTGGTTTTCCTCATCCCGCAACCATATTCTGAAGTCTGCAAACAACCTTTGGAAGTTCTCAAATCCTACGAAATCACACATCCAGCAGAAAATCTAGGGCCAGATCTTTGGCTGCAGCCCATCCATGCAGTTCCACCGAGTGAGTCAGTTTACAGCAGCTGAGAACTCGTCCCATAAACTCTAAGGATGGACATTTGGCAAATGACATTAAGCTAACAATTTGAGGTTAGAGCAGTGTTATAAGCCACTTAATTGCAACTAATTTTACTGCAATAATTGTAGCACAATGACTGCTGAAGAGGCCATTGCCCAAGCAAGGAATTTAAAAAAAAATCAGCAGCGCTTTGTAGATAGTTATGTTTCCCGATGTTTTCAGATACGTGTTCACATTGCATACAGAAGTCAACGGAGACTGTGCATACACAGCTGGGGCAAAACGGGGGCACTACTGAGCCAAACTCTGACATTTCTATAATTCCTACAGGGGCGAAGTTATGCACACGCACCTGACATCAAGTTTTAAAAAACAGTAACCAAAGTAGGCCCATTTGGAGTAAATATACGCTGTATATATGTTGCTCTATATGGACACAGAGTAGAATGAAATGCTATGTAACAAACAAAAGTACAGATAAACATTTATGGAGAAATGACTGGTCACTTGTCTTTGACAGGTCAATTCATAAATGCTGTTTTTTCAGCCATCTGACGTGTTGCACACAGCAGCATCAGCAATCAATTGCTTTCACTTTTTCGCTGACATAAAATTTCATGCAACAGTGCCTCTTGGAATGATCCATACCAGTTCCTTAATACTGCGGGGAGATCATAAAACTGTAACACTTTTAATAATACAAACCAAAAAAATGAAAATAAAAATCAAACTTTGGGGGAAGAGAAAGAAATTATTTAGCAATTATTGTTTCCCCCTGCCTCAAAAGCTGAGTTTTACTCTTGGTAATAAATAGAAGGTACATACTCTCCAGATTGTCTGTAACAATTTTGCGATGTATAATACTTAACACAATTGGTCTCTTTGTGTCTGCACATACAGTATCATTTCTGAACAAGTTAATAATGGGTTATACTATATTTTTGCCTTGCCCAATATATATAGATACACCTTCAGCAACATTTCTTCCCAATATTTATACTATTAATTGGACCAAATGACAAAAAAAAAAAAAAAGGAAAAAGAAGAGGAAGAGGAGGAAGAAGAAGAAGAGGGAAGCTTCCTTTACACTTGTGTTTGATGCTGGGTCTCCACAAATGGAATGTGAACATTTTCTAGGTTGAGTTCCTCCACGCTTTCATAGTCACTCATGGCTACTTCGGAGTCATCAAAGCCGCAGCTGGCTGAGACGTCAGAGGAGGAGGCATCTAGAGAGTTGTGCAAGGATAAGGGCATCTTACCTGCACTAACATTTTCTGTGTTCTGGCTTGGGCCAATAGCAAAAGTACTAAATTCATTCCCAGTTTGAGACCCTGCGGTGTCCATCTCATTGGGGAACTGGTGAGGAGGGAGGTATTGGCTAGGATGGAAGTGTGGCCGTCGCCTGCAATCGGGACTGAGCGTACTTGCCATTGAGACCGGCTGCGAGGGCGGGAGGGTTTCATATTGGTCTGGATAATCCTCTGGAAGAGGAGGTGGTAACTGGTCCTGGTTTAAAAACTCCTCTTCGTGGGGAGGAGGGTAGTCACTGTCAATGTCGTAGCCACCAAGGTAGTAATCTGTTTCCAGTTCTCTGGTGCTGCCGTGATGAGCTGAGCCTCCATCTGCCGTCTCAAAGTTGGGCACTTCCTCGATGTCGGACAAGCGAGCACTTGGCATCCAGTCAGAGGTATCCCAATGATACGCTGCAGCAGGAAAGAGAACCACAGTGCTCCGTTAGGATGGGGCCACTAATGAGGACGAAGTGTCCTGCATGCACTCGCCTCTTAGTCCTCACAGCACGTTGGAATCACAACATGCGCCACAGGCCATCAAGACGGGTCAGCCATGCTCTGACCAGAGGGGTAAGGGAGGACAATAAATTGTATGATGATGCAAACAAGCAAAGAAACAAACCACAGCCACTCTCAGGCACTTCGCTTTTTAGGATGCTACTAGATTGTATTAGAAACTATGAGTCCAAGAAATCAAAATGACAAAAATCTCTGAATTAATGCTTTTCACAGTTATTTGAAAAAATCTATAAATGCATGCTTATGGTATCACATCTAGCCTCCTCTCCCACCTCCAATGACTTTGTTTCAAGAAAGAAAGTGTGCAAGCAAATAATCTGATTGACTGAAAAATAGATCCTGAAATAAAAAAAGTGGCTGGCCATTCTCATGCAGCATTTGAACTCAACAGAATTCAAACAAAAGAGGACACATGAAGACGTTCAAGGGAAAAACAGATCAAGTCGGTGCCCTGCCCACCCCAGCCCAGTCCAACAGGCAGAAAGTGTCTCAGAAAAATCACCTCTGTTGTAGTTCTGTCCTTGATCCATAACAGACACTGTCAGATACAAAGTGAAAAGTAAAAACTGGTAACTCAGAGCTTGTTACCAGCATAGTATTACACATGAAAATACAAAACTCTGCATGCATATTTCTAAAGTACAGCTGCCTTGGTGTCATTTTAATAGGATTTTTAATAGTTCGTTATTTTAGCATACAAGATAAGCTTGCCCAGTCAAATGCAGACATACATAAAGAAATGTCATGTGTATTATATTCCTTTTCTATCATATTTTAATTATTTACCCTCACTGAACAGATACGGAATTACATTAGAGTTGGAATTCTTAATACAAAAAGGGCTATCCACCATCTCTACGGTTTATAATTGCAATGTACATTTCTCTCTCACTTGTTCACTTTGAAACAGAAAAATAAGAATCTACCATTCTCAGGGCCGGTTCAAACAAATCTGGGCCCACCTGGGCTCAGATACCATGGTGATGGGCACGGTATAAGAACCTGAATAGAATAGAATACAAAGCCATTTAATGGGGCCATCAGCTACAACGCCTCACAACCCCATACCCACCTCCCACCTGCACTGCCATGCTAGCTGGTGGGGAGGGAGGCATTCCAGTATGGAGAGGGTGCAGGGGTGGGGGAGAGAGCAAGGAAAGAGGTTTTATGTGAGACAAGAGCAGGGAATAAGCTGCAGCGTTTTCTAGATGAGATGCTCTTGTTCAGCCACATGTTATTGGGCTTCATGCAAGAAGTCACTGGGCAAGGTCTCTGGACTGCATTGCTGGAGGAGGTCTGGCCAGATAAAATAGACCTTTATGGCATTACAGGACTTAACTTCTGGGGCTCAGCCACAAACGAGGGCAGAGAAGACTATTCTCTAGGTCTCCACCTATTAACACCACTCTTGCCCTTGCTTATCACCACATGGCGCATATGGTGATGGTGATTTCTTCCTTCGCTCATTAGCTGGACAGTAGCTTTCTACCTGCTCTGCGTTAGCCTGGGGCGAGGAGGGTTGGGGCTACTGCAGGTTTAGCAGCAGTGTCTGAACCGGCCCTAACCACTCTTCTCCTTCTCCACTTCTCTCTTTTTTGTAGAGATGATTTTGCTATCTTTTGGTCGGTGTAATGACATTGCACCCAAGATGCGTCAGGTCCCTCTGAGCTGTGTGATTTCAGGATCCAGGAGAACCTCACTAATTTGCTGACCCGCACAACCCTTGGCAGCTCCCTGGGGAAGGAGCCCCATCCTCCTGCGGCTCCGTGGCAGCAATTCTGCCCTCCATGCACCGGGAACTCAGGTGCAGCTAACGATTCACTGCTTTCACCAGCTCTGCTGCAGAGCACGCAACATTTATATGTCTCATAGTAGGAACTGGGAACTGGGCAAAGCATTTTCAGTCACAGACTCTTGAAATTGCTGCCAGACTGGTGTTTTCTGACCTGTAAAGCATGATGGGGAGCCAATGTGTTTGCTTAAGCTTTCCTTTAGGAAGGCAAGGGCATTTACAGTGTCTGTGCTTTCTTTTCAGTGTTATTTTCTTATTTTTTGAGTGGGACTTTCTTTTTGAGTTAACCTTGGCTAATTCATTTTATTTGCTAGCCAGATGAATGGCACTCTTACACTTCGGGAAATCAGTAAATATACCATAGATGAATATTCAAGTGCTATCACTAGCTAGGAGTAAAAGTGCTTCTCAAAACAACCGTGATACTGGCTCAACAAAAAAATCAGTCGTTTCACAAAAAGAATTTACTTTATAATCTTTAAGCATTATTCAGATCGGATCACCTGAAGTCTGCAAAACCTGTCTTAAATTTGCTAAAGACAGATTAAATTTTGGACTTGTGGATAACTTGAATTGATGTTGAGTTGACATTTTCCCAAGGATATGATAAATGTTGTATAAATAAATAAAAGTAATGTTTATCTTGGATACATCACATTTCCTCAGTGCTTTACAGAAGAGGAAAATAGTGATATTCCTGTTCTATGGGTACGGAAACCAGTTCACTTGTAACGTGATGTGCGTGAGGTTACCCAGGAGGTCAGTGGCAGGGCTGGGTGTTGGGTCCTTGGACCCAACTGCCATGGTCTATTCAACGGGCGCATCAACCCCAGGGGAAAGGCAGTGGCAGGCAGGCTGCCTTGCTACGTGGCTTCCACGGAGTTGTGTCTACACATCTTCTGTTTGACACTGTGTTACCTGGGAGAAACCAGCCACTTGCCCACCACCACTTTGCTCCTCTCCACGTGGTCCCCTCGGAGTGCACAGCCCAGTTTGCTGCAGCCTGGGATACTTGACAGCCTTCCTGTGGCTTCTTCTGTTTCCCAGCCTCTGCAGCCAGGATAATCTCAAATATTTGGCTCCATTATCAACCTAATCCTATTCTCTCTGAAGGCAATGGGAATAAGCAAGCAAAAAACATTGACTTGAACAGAAGAGGATGAAGGCCCTGGCACCTTTTCTGCCACCTCCAATCACCCACAGATATTTTGTGGAACATCACTCTGGTGTTTTCACCAGAGTTTGCTGGTGAACATACTGATCTGCAAATCCCCATCCCCTCCGTGGGTTTGCTGGTCAGTGTAGATTAGTGAGGTTCTGCTGGAATGTTTCACAATGACAACAGGAAGCATTGTTGCATAACAAGAAAGAAAAAAATTTAAATACCTTCATTTTCTATAGTGTCAACTACATTGTTGACAAGCTGTATGACAGTCACTATGGAAGCTTGCAGGGGAGGGAAAGCAGAAAATAAAGGGAGGGGAAGGACAGCTTCAGGTTAGTATTTGAAACACACATCATCTGTTACCACAATAAATTGTCTCAAACAGACAGAACTGACATTGAAAAAAAAAAAAAAAAAAGGCTGCTGACCAACGCATGATTTATGCAGTGGGTTGCAGGACATTTCATTTCAGATAATCCCATACATTTTCAAAGTGGTGATAAATCCAAACCAGCATTTCCAGAAAGGCATATGGGATGATGTGTATCACCTCATAAATTCAGGCAGACTGGCCAGCTGATTCAATTAACCAAAGTGGTATCTTGTCTACCTGACACTAATTTCTAATCCATTCTTGTTTAAAGGTCTCCAGAGACTATGCCATGTGCTCCAAGGGATCATTATCTTTTAAACCATCACATCATCTGAAACCGTGCTAAGCTTAATCTATTTCCTAAGAGGAATGTTTTACTTATTTACTATTTGTGCTGTGCTGTGTAATACCTCTGGGACATTAACCAGTACTGCTATAATGAGGAGGACACATCCAAGTAGGTTTGGTTCAAATTTTGATCTATGTTTGACAGAATATTTTCACAAATTTGTGTATTCTCTGCAGGTGTTTTATCAAAATATACTTTTCCCTTGAAATAATTAATATAGACTGTGCAATTGTTTAACGTGGAGTCCAACAGGGCTACATTGTGTGGTCCTCCAGATTATCTGTATTTTGGACCAACTAACACCCCTGTCTTTGAGGACCCCACCAAACCCAGAGGGTTCAGTGGGTACTGGATCTGTCCCTTTTGCTTTGTTTCTAATTTTGAGAAATTGGAGCAGGCTTTGGAGCAGGCTAGGGGACCAGAAATGTTGGGCAAGGCGTACTTTTTGTTTCATACAGCCAAAAGACTTAGAGGTCACAAGAAACATGTTAACAGTAATAGTGCCATTCAAATATATGTTGAATATTTTGACATCTTTGTTAAATTTTGGGCATAGGATCAAGGACCTCATTCAATTTCCTCAGTCCTTGTGATGGCTTGGCAAAAAAAGCCTTGATAAACCAAAGAAAACATGTTCTGTGTCTATGTTGAGCATGTCTATGCCATCAACAGCACTGGTAATTGTACAAGGGAGACTTGTATTGGCTAATGCACAGTAAACATTACGGAAAAATAAGTGACTTCATGTAATTAGCTGCTGCATGGGTGGGCAGCCGTAAACTGGAACAGGAGAACAACCGAGAGTGAAAAACAGAAGGTCAAAAATCAGGGCCAGCACAGTCTCTGTTGCAACTAAGGGCTGGCTCTGCTGGGAACTGAGCAGATCATGTTCACGGAAAAGAGGAAACTTCTACCCCAGGTAGCTCAGCGCAAGGCAATACCCAAATCCAGCATTGCTTGGGAGTAGAAAATTGGTATAATCAACAGCAGTTCCTTGGGACTTCCCAGCACAACCAGCCATTGGTCTGCAGTGAAACAGTAACCTAAAAATATACTTTGTCACATCCCCTTCCATTCAAAATAGCTTACCATGGAAACTTGTAACTTGCCTTTGAAGTGACGTCTCAAAATATTACTGCTGAAAGGGGGCAACTTTTTTTTTTAAATTTGTGGCTAATAATTTTTTTTTATTTTTGCTCACAAAAAAATACTGCTAACTACTCTCAGTAAGACTAGGGGAGCTGAGCAATTTAAATGCAGTACAAATAAGGTGGAAAAAATAAAAGTAGGCTCAGAATCACACCCAAAAAGAGAATGCACAGTGAGACAACCCCTGTGCAATCCAGCAAGAGATGGGTCCAGGCACCACGGAGAGGGTGAGTGGAGGCTGCCTGCACCTGAAACAAACTGGACAGCATAGGGCTGGTCACACCTTCAGTGGGATGCGTCCAGCTGCTTCTCAGGTGCAAAACAGGTTTCCCCAGTTTGGAAGCGATTAACCAGTTTCACAAGACCGTGTTGGCACAGTCCTTTGTACAGCAGCGTGACCAAAGCCTGTCCCCGCTGCTAGCCCTGTGAGCACCCAGCAGCATTGCTCTCAGCTTTGCGGGAAGGAGTTTGGAGAAGGAGCAGCCTGTCCTCCCCCCCCCCAAAGAACCTGGATGCTGAATTGCATTTGTTGCATTTTCACTGACAACCTTTTAACCTTTGCGGGGATGTGAAGCACAAAGAATTAAAATGACAGGAAGGGGAAGGATTTATGGCTTCAAGAGGGATATCCATTAGCCCCTATGTACGTGCATATGAGCATGTATATGCTTACTTGTGTCTGTATTTATGTTTTAAGCTCTTTCACTGCAAACCCTCCCTGCCGCTGCAAGAAAACCAGTGTGCAGTCTTGCATTGACCTCTGTGAAACGACTCAGATGATTTAAGTTTCTTCCCTAATTGCCCCTGAAGATACAGATTTGTCTAGACCCCGAACCAGAATTGTTATCTCTGAAGGCTGTATTTCAAATACAGCTTTTACAAAAAATGAGCGTGCACAGAGGGTCCAATCCAGCTTCAGTGGGGTACCGTGTCCCTAATTTAAATGGGGGCAGGATCAGATGTTTGAAAAGCTTGAAAAGCCTAATTGGAATTTGGGAGATATAAATAGTAATCACATACAATAAATGACCGCCTGAATAATTATTTGAAAACTAATTATAATATGAATATATAGTATTAAAATAATCATAATTCTAATAATTATTCTAAAAAACACTAAAGGGTTTTTTTTGGGGGGTGCAGGGGCAGAAAAGCATTGAGAAGACCGACAAAAATACTCATGATGCTTCAGCCACAGCTGAACCAAAAGGAACTGCAAGTGCACTTCTCTTTAAGTGCGTTTTCCAACATTTAGGAGTACCTAGGGAAGAGCTGCATGACATGACTGAGGAACTGAGTCTCCAGACAGTTCATTAACTGGCGGCTGAGGAAACTAAGTGCAATTTCTTTGTGCTGATCTTTTTCTGCGTATCTGAATGAGGCTTCCCTGAGATCCATCATCCCTCCCTGGCAGAAACACCTTGCCTTTTCTCAGAACCACCATTCAACATACGTGGGCCGTAGAAACAAAGCTTTGCTCTGACTTTGTAGGCCTCTTTCAGGCTGTGTACGGCTCTGCCCACGTCACCCACTGAGATAACGATGTAGGACATGAGAGTGGGCAGCGAACATGCGCTGAGCAAGGATTCCATGGTGCTCTACTGCTCACCGAGCTGGGATTGCCAGGGAGAGGCCAAGCCACCAGTGACTGGCTCATCCGCTCATTGCTGCTGCGGAGCACCAGCACAGTTTTGTTGGGACCATGAATGAGACCTGGCAAACGGCACAAAAATTCCCTTTAATTTGACTGATGAAACACAAAAGTCATCCTCTTCCAAGAGGGAAAATGATAGAATTTCTACAGTTTCACTTGCAACCTATGAGTCAGCTTATATCTTGGCAACGTGACTCTGCTGTATCACACCTCTCATTTACTGTAAAGCTTGGTACGGATGCAACAGCTCCAAGCATCAAGATTTTAATTATGTTCCTGTAATTTAAGAAATGGACACAAAGTGAGGGTTTGAGCTCAGGACTTTCTGACTTCTAGCATCATTAAGGGGTTTTCTAGATGTCACCTAAATGTTTTAAATAATATTAGGAAGAGACTTAAATTGCTTTGTCCCCAGCATGATAAAGATAAAACCATTTCTTACCATTATCATCACCGGAATCAGACTGGAAGGAGCTGAGAGACTGTACTTCGGAGTTGCTGCCTTTATTACTTCCTGCAAAACAGGTCACTTCTTCAGCGTCATCAACCCCTTTACCTTCATTGACAGCAAAAACAAAGCAAAATGGTACTGTCTAGGTATGTACATTTGTCTATTTATACCACAGAGCCTTTTAAATCCTGATGACGAGTAGCCTTGTATTATTTTTGTCAGAATAAAGTTATTTCCTTCAGACAGAGGAAATGACCTATTGGTCAAGAAGGCAGCTGATGGAAAATACCTAGACTTTTGAAGTGTTTGAAGCGCAGTCTTTCAAGTGGCTGACACCACTGTAATAAAGGAAGGAACATCTATATTCAGTATCGCCTTTTTAGATGCCATGTCGTCTCAGCAGCAAAGAAAATGATGACTTTAAAAATGTGGTATAAACATCTTATACAAGAGATTACAGTTACATTTATCTTTACTGTTAATTTCCTAATCAGAGAGCCTCATCAAAGGCTCATTCAACACCCCATAAAGTTATTGTGCACCTTTTTATTCGTATCGGTGGCCCTTGTATTGGATTTTAATGGCTCCACCACTGACATATAATAGATTACGCTTCAATTTACATTGCTTTTCATCAGGGACATTCAGTCTTGACAACTCTTTACACAGTTTAGAAATGTAACTGCAGCCTATGGTATAAATTCTCATGTAATTAAACACGCATGAGTAAACACATTCAACTGTACATTGTATGAGTGATAATAAGGAAGACAAAAAGTTATCCTCCATGGTGAGCACAGAGATAGATACCTGAGCTAATTACAAATGAACAAGCTCAGGTGCTGCGAACACGAAAGTACAGCTCTCCACCTGCTAGCTGTAGATATTTCTACCCAGCATGAGACACCTCCATACAGTAAGGGCTGATTTGCTCCCGCTGAGAAGCAGGGTTTGTAGTAGATGGAGCCAGTGCTGCAGCAATGAAGCTGCACTGCTTCCCACTCCTAGACAGCTGAGGTCCGTCTCCATGGTGTGGTCTCTTGCTGTGCAGAAATTCATACAGATACCAGCAGTGTCTGAGGCAGAAACACCCAAGAGACTACAGAACAGAGCTTGTATGGGGGCTGGCATGCTGATGCTTTCGATCAGTAAAACTATATTTAATAATTAAACAGGTCAACCACAACACAACTGTGAAATACAGCCCAAACAAATGAAAATTAATTCCTGTTTTTCACTAGAAGACCTTAGCCAATGTGCTGCCTTAGATGAAAATGAGCAGTCAGGGCACAGGTATGAGGCAGTGCCAGATCCCTCTCTCTCTTCCTCAATTCCAATTGCCTGAAACTACGGGAGTGTGAAAATTTCTGGATCACGGAGTTTTATTTGACAGTTTTGGTTAAGGTAAGGTGTTGCAGTGGGGCTGAAGATGTATTAGGGAAAACTACTAAAAAAGAAAACATCATAAAAAATCCCCAAAATGCTAAAGCAAACATCTCCCCATCCATATGGCATGTTCTGACTTTCAAGGATAGACAACTCTGTCCCAGCAAACTGGTATTTCCTGCTATAACAGAATATGTGAAGTTTGCTGCATCTCCAGCAACTTGTTCAGGAATGGAGGGGGCACTGTGTTATCAGGTGAGAAACCATCAGAGAACAAACAGGGTAAGTGTGGGCATCAGAAATTTTGTGATCACTCTGATAGTGAATGCAGATGGGAGAGCAATGGACTGAAAAGGTGATCCTATAAGTACTGCGTGATTTTCTGCTTCATTTCATAGACACTGGAAGTTGAGAATATTAGTTCATTTGTCCCTGTAGCAAAACACTGTTGCTTCTTGCAGAAGATTTAAATGTTTTTAACACCCTGGGGAGACAAACTGCCCAAACCTAGAAGAGTTTGTATTTGAGAATTCTGCCCCAAATTATTTTTTCCAATAGAAAGATGATTGCATTGTATCACTTGAAGAACTAATGCTCAGGGCACTTATTCATACGTGCTTTCTGAACAAGTGAAATAAATGCGTTTAGTCATACTTAATGGATAGAAGTAGAGGTCTTGTATGCCTGGTTTAATTACAACCTTTCAAAATTAAACCAAATCACTTCTTGGAGAAATGTAACAATTGTGAGGTTGGAGTATTAAGAGTACCTGTGCCACAGTACCTGCTGCACCCTGAAGGCAACCCTTACCTACGGCAGGGAAGAGTGAGACTGTCATACAGCAGCACTTACTTTCTGTTCCAGCATCCCATGTGCTCTTCCTGATAGAGTCGCAGTCGGAGCGACAGGGAGACACGGCGGGCAAGTTTGGAGCTACGCTACACACCACCACACCCCGCCTGGCCGTCAGTATTCGAGGGGACTCAGGATGAAACGTCGTCATTTCCTGGTGCTCCACGCCAAGCCCATCCACTATCTTGTCCAGGTTATTCCTTGAGTCACTCTGGAAGCACGGGGTATAGGCCATTGGCCTCACTGGGACCTGCGGAGGCCCAACCTCTTGGTAGATATTTCTGGTGTCTCCGCTGTTCCTGATGTTCTTGAACTGGATGCCGTTGCTCTTGTTGAGCAAGGCAGCAGTAGCTGGATCCTGTACAAGCGTGATGTTGTTGCGGGAATAGTTCTTCCTGAATACTTTCTTACGGAAGATGATAAAGAGGACAATCAACACAAATATGACAAACAGGACCACGGCTATTCCTATCAGCTCCTCCTTGCCGACGTATGAATGTCCAGCTTGTATATTGGGAACCACCACGGGGCGAAGACCACAGTATTGCCCCACATAGCCAGGGGTGCAGTTACACAGAAATGAACCAAATACGTTGACACAGGAGCCACCGTTTTCACATTCCTCTCTTTCACACTCATTGATGTCTTCTTCACACCTTAAAAGAAGAAAAGGAGAGTTTGGAGAACACCTAGAAAACAACCCAGCTTGTAAATGATGACTTATATTGTCAAAGTGGTACATTACAGTTAACACCTTGCTGGTGCTTGGTAAATGATCTTATTATTATCACATTATTTAATGGTATTTAATTTTTTCTACAGCTATTCCATGGCTTTTAAGGCAATATAATAGAAACATCAAGAAGGAAATAAGAGTTTAAAGCATCTGATAGGAAAAGGCTCCTTGACTCTAATGAGGCTCACTGAATGTAATAGAGAATCTCAGTCTCTTTATATTGTTTTCGGACCATCCCACGGGATTCAACACAAAACTTTACGAGGATTCAAGCAGAAAATAGTTGAGAAAAAATATAGTAAAAAAATCAGAGTACTTACTTAAGACAAGAAGAGAATATATTGTGTAAAATTATTTAGGGCTGGAGATAAAATGAGCAAATATTAGAGAAGCGGGCGAAAACTTTAAGAAAGGAGAATTGGAAAGAAGAGATGATCAAAAAAAGGCAGAACAAAAGGTACAAACAGTACACAAACTACATTAGAAAAAAGCATGTTGATGGGAAGGTTAGGGGATTTTCTGATTCTACACCAGGTACATGATCAAGGCTGGGATTGTAAAAATCACAGAATCATAGAATGGTAGGGGTTGGAAGGGACCTTTGGAGATCATCTAGTGCAACCCCCCTGCCAAAGCAGGTTCACCTACAGCAGATTGCACAAGTTCATGTCCAGGTGGGTTTTGAATATCTCCAGAGAAGGAGACTCCATAACTTCTCTGGGCAGCCTGTTCCAGTGCTCTGCCGCCCTCAAAGTAAGGAAGTTTTTCCTCATGTTCAGGTGGAACTTCCTGTGTTCCAGCTTGTGCCCATTAAAATGAATGCAACAAATTTGGCTTTTATGTCAGGGCTAAGGTGACTAAATAATTGATTCCTTTTCAAAAAAAAGATTACATAGCAGTTTCCACAGGCTTTATGGGATTGTTCAAAAAGCCTTTAACACAGGTGTGCCTACCTCAGTGAAAACTGTCTGGAGATAACATCTTGAAACAATAATTTAGGAGGCCAAGTTCAGAAAAGCATTTCTGAACATGTAAGCCTCATGCACTTCCCAGATGTCAGTAGCTTAGACTTGAAAGAAGCACTAAGTTTTGGGTTATTTTTTGCTAGATGAATCATAGCTTTTGGGTACAAAATGCCTGATCAAAAAGCCCACCATCAGTGAATTGAAAAGCTCCCGTGGCCCACCTGGAGAGGGTCACTTACGTTACTCCCGTCAGGCCATTTTTGCAGTTACAGATGAAAGCGTTGCCGATGGGATCGCACGAGCCTCCATTCCGGCAGGGATTTGGGAAGCAGGCTGTGATCTCCGACTCACAATTCCTTCCCGTAAACTGGGGGAGGCAATTGCACTGGTAGCCTGGGAGGTGATGGACACAGAGAAATAAATCAGAAGCCTACCACTGTATCTATCTAGAAGCAAGGGGATCCATTTGGCTACTTTACTCCAAAAAACTACATTGTACTGTGGAGGAAAGGGGATGTTTACACTCATTCTGGTATGTCTCTGTGGTCCACACTAATGCCAGTCGAAAGTTTGTTTGCCTGGGATGTCTGGACAATTGGGACTCATGTCTACAATCACGGACCAGAGGAACTGCTGCAGCCCAGACCATGCTGATCATCATGATTCAGATAAGAATAAATGTTGTCCATGAACAACTTTGGTCACAAGAAATACTCTAGATCAAGGAATAATCTCCTAATATTTTTGAAAATACAGACCATATTTGCTGATAGTGGCAGCCCACACTCCTTTAGGGGCTTCCCTGAAGAACAAATAAATGAGCTGAGAGCTTTTCCACATCTGCCTTTCACAAAGATGACACAGTTGGGATGTGACAGTAATACACTTGATAGTGATACTTACCACTTTTCATAAAGCGCATCATCCAGGCATGAACGATAACCTTCATAATACCAGCTGACCTGGGCAATGCCAGCCCTAATCAGAGCTGATTATGTGCAGTGTGTGCTATTAAGAGACTGATTAATCCCTGGCTGCAATACAGCAGACCTAACTCCACTCAAGTGGAGGGGGACCCTGTAGGGGATCAGTGCCCTACTTCCACGTTTCTTGCCAACAGAGGAGCAACATTGAAGTAAAAAAAAGTTTTTAAACCCCTCAGTTCACTCTGCCAAGTATCAAATGACATATCTTTTTTTTTCTTCTCTCCATGTGATTTCATATGGCATAATGCCGTTAATAAAAACTGTATTTAAGGTCGCACAGAAATCCAGTGAGGTAGTGCATCGCTTTATGTTGTGAACTGGATATTGAAATCTGAGTGCTTTTTCACTTGGAAAGAGCAAGGAACATGTAGGCAGTCCCTGGGATGGAAAGACTCCTCGATTAGAGATGCTGAACTAGCAAAATTTTCCTGGACATCTGTAAAAAAGTTTGGCTGATTTTTTAAAAAACTACTTACAGAATCCAAGTGCCCCAAACAGATGTGTAGGCAAGGTTCAAGCTCCAGTTATGGGATTCACATACTTACTGAGTATAGCATATTAAACAACTGGAGCAAGGAATCTGCCTGCCGTTAATACTGCTGGAGTTAGAGCTGAAATGGTTGAATGCAACTCAGTTCAGTGTCAAAATTATTGGAGATCAAGCTGATGTAGCTGAAATATTGTCCCTCAGTGGTGAGCTTTTTAAACATATTTTTAAAACTTTTCATATCTATACATCTGAAAAAAACCCCAAATCCAAACGTATTTTTAAAGTCACTGTTCTAGGAAACAAGGCAGGAATATCCAGCACCGTTACAAGGAAAAGAATTTCATGGAAAAACTACAGAAAAGCCCAGTGGAGGCATCAGGCAAAAGCAATTCTGCATTAAGACTCCCACATCTTTTATGTCCTATCCAGTTCAATTCTCCTTGTTCAGTTACTCTAATTGAATTCTTTCATGAGGACAGGCTTTAGAGAACAAACTTGGAACCAGACTTGCTGGCGTGTTCAGTCAAAGAGTCCAATACTATTTAATTGAAGATAAATGAAATAGATACTCAAATATCATGCTGTTTTGTTGTCCTGCTACAAGAAGGGAGATAGAAGCACTGCTGTTTTCAAAGTTGCAGACTTAAGAAAAGAAATGATTCAACTTTGGGGATTCCTAGAAAGCATGTTTGGTCAGTACCAGCAAGATGGGATTATTTTTTTGGTGTCTTAAACATGCCTCACTCAGACAATATGAACAACGCTCTGGAGCTGTAGAGATCTGGGTCTGAAGAATAACAAAACTGCGACTGCACCAGGCATTGCATTTTGACACCATCCCTATGGAAGATTTATTGTTACTTGGCAAAGTAGCTGATCTAGAAATACTGTAAGTAGAAATCACAGCATGAATAAATATGGCTGTTTCAGTGCTACATTTTATGACTGAACAGTGACATCTATAGTTCAAAAATTTACAGTGATGTTTTATATATTTTTTATGATCTCAATGAGTTTAAGTGCAATGAAAATGTTCAAATATAAAACATTTTATTCACAAACAAATCTGTTGCCTTATGTAATAGCAGAATAGATATGTTCTTCTATTTGTTATCTGATATTTTAAACCTACATAACTTTAAAGTGACTTTAAAAAACAACTTTCTATACCTAAGTTACTAGTTGTCAAGCATTTGTAAGACAAAGTCTTTGAATCATTTTCTTTTTACGTCCTGTGTTTGTTTCAGCTGATTAAGTTCTGGGTGCTCAGTCTGTAACATATTCTGTTACATTTATTCACTTGAGAAATATCGATTTGGTAAAAAAAATAATCCTTTTACCACCAAATCTAAAAGGAACATGGACTTATTAATTATTATTTTTGCCTATTTTTTATATTAAAGATGTACTAACTTCAATTAACATTTTATACTAAGAGAAGATGAAACTGAATGCTCCAGATGGGTCAGAGCTCTACTGGGCAACGTATGAACAAGTCCAAAACACAAAGTCTGCTTCTGAAAGCCTACATTTTTGACTGAATTTGATTTAATGATGGTGGAACGCAGTCAGATATTGGAAGACTGAAGTATTCAGCATAGATTCTAAGTCTAGGGATCAAAGGTAGAAATAACAAAGGCAATAAAATAAGACAGTATTAAATTATAATATTTCTCACTGACTTTTCCTCCCGTTGGAAGCCCTGCCATACAACTGCCAACTCTGAGCCACTGGCAAAAGACAGAGAACTTCCCCGTGACACACATGCTCGGAGCTGCAGAGCGTTCACCCGGGAGGTCTCCAACACAGCAAAGCATATGTCGAATTTCATGGAGTAGGGAAGTGAAGAGCCGATACGATGGCTCAGTACACAGCGTGTATCGACTCGGCCAGCAGACTTGCCAGACCTTTTATGCTTTTCCAAACCTCTCAGCAGAGGCTGTAATTCTGCCCGCTACTGCACATTGTAGCCACATGGCTCTGGACAAAGTGCAATCGTAAAGAAAACCCTTTTGGTCAGGATTGCATCTGGGGGGTCTAACAAAGAATTTTTATTACACTTTTAATTTAATATCCTGGTAATGTATCATGCATTTCTTCCCACTTGTTTAGCACAAGAATAATAAGAAAGCTTCCCACATCCAAGGACAACAGAGCTGAAGAAAAGGCTAAGTGCCCTGTCCTCTCAGCTGGGGATGAAAAAACCCTTTCAAGCAGCCTAGGGCTTGCTCCTGTTCACAACAATGGCACTGGAAGTCTTGGAAATTCATCAACAAAGATCATACAGTCCATCTGAGTTCCCTCCAAGAGACATAAATATTTCATTTTGCACACTGATGCTGGAAAATGTTGATCCGCGTTCTCCAAGGCAGCAAATTTTGTGATGTCACCACTGTATTGCTTCAGAGGGAAACAGTGCAAAAAGATAGAAAGCTCTGGTAAACACATCTGCAATGCTGCTGGGGTGGGAACACAACGCCCTCAGCATGTGCCACAACAGCTGACCTAAGAGCACCAACAAGCTATGAGCAATGACATAGTCCTTTTAGGCTATATCTACATTAGCAAGCCCTGCAGAGCAACAGGAGGGGGTTTGTGGAGCAAAACAGTTGCTGCTGAGGACCCAGCACCCTCAGTGCACACATTTCAGGGCCTTAGGATCACATTAGTTGCACTCCTGGTGGCCGTCTTCCAGCTCAGCAGCATCCAGAGGGAAGCCTGGTCCTGCCCTTCGCCCTCACCTCTCCGCAACAGGAATCAAAGCATAGTGAGAGGAGATGATCAGAAGATTCACGTCAAAGCTCATTTGTGATCTAAGACATTTATTTAGACATAGTCTTCTCCTGCCTACACACAGTCTTGGGCTTTCTTTTTTTTTTATAAGGCTTCTCTCACGTTCCTCCACTAATCTGTGTCCCCTCTATGTAGCTGAGTCTCACCTTCTCACTTTGACTCCAACAGCTTCTCCTTCTGCCTTGTTGGCATGTCCTTCTCCAGAGGAAAAGGGATTTTTCAGCCCACACCTTACCGAAGAGGAACATGCTCTGAGGACACCGCACAGGCTCCCTGCCTGTACCTATGTTTGCTTGGCACTTAATAAGCAGAGACAGTGGCAAAAGGCAGGCACGGTGCCATCAGCAGATGGGACGCCGTTATGCAGTGAACATCTCCGTTGGTAGCATTCCCAGTCTGAGCATCTGAATGTCTGTCTATCCTCAGGTTTACTTGGCTTTATTAAAGAGGACGCTCCCAACTGCTGCCAATTCTTTGTCTGAACATGTGTATGCTCCTGTTTCTATCTATCACATGCAAGAGGAGCTGGCTTTTATCTGTTACGTGCTTTGGCTTTTGCATTTGATCTCCCCATGTAGCTTCTTTCCCTGCTGTGCAGCTAGAACGGACAAACTTGATGTCCAGAAACAGGCCTGCTCTTGGCCCTGCTCACGTAGCGTTTTACGGCAAGTTAACCGATGAGAAAAACTGAAGGTGAAGAGGCCCTCTCCCAGCATTTGTATTTTGGTATGTCTATAGACCTACCAGGCCACCTTCAAGAACTGTGTGTTCTTCAGCCATACGTATTCCTGCCACTTCAGATTTAACTTATTTGTCTTCAAACAGATGACTGCCTCTTGCCACTAGTTGGTATGAAAATGAACATCAGTCTTTGCTTTCTATGAAGGGATTGGCGTGTATGTGCTTTGAACGTGGGAATTTAAATCCAGATGTCTAAAAGCATAGCTATAAAAAAGATTAAAAGCCCCAAAATTTCTAAAAAGCTTTTAAAAATTAACTGATGTGCATTTGGTATGCTCACATTACAGCATGCTGGTTTGTTTGTGTGTGTAGAAAAGCAAGATGGAGAACATAAGTATGACCAGGGCAGTTGATGACTGTGGTATTAATATACCCATTTTTCCCTAATGTCATTCTTATGAACTACCTAATCCTGAAAAACATGCCTGTGTTAATGTTGCCAACATGCTTTAAAACATGTATTAAACCCGCCACCTAAGTGCCAGGCTGCATTTTTCCCTCTTTTGGATTTTAACTCTGTCCATAAAAAAAAAAAGGAAAAAAGAAGAAAAAATGAGGAGAGGGGAAAGCAATGACTTTCTGTCCTCACACTCTGCCCACAGCGTTTGACTCAGTAGATATTTCTGCTCAAATGCTTAACGTTCAAATAAAATTGCGTACTCATGTCAGCCACGTACTTCAATCAAAGCCAGATGTATATAGGACTGATCAAACTAAAGGGAAGTAAATACACTTATAATTGCAGGCTCTACAAGCACGAGGTTTCTCTCTGTGGTTGAAAAGCTTGGCGCAGCGTTTGGATTTGATTACAGTAAAGCTTTCTATTGCTGTGATTGCTCATGTTGTTATTCATGCAGATAAACATATATTTACTATTGGCAGACCTGCTAACGCCACTCTATTATTAAGGTTGTGTGACATTTCCCATTTTAAGACCTCATATTCAGCAGCTTATAGCTTAACCACACTTTAAACACTTGGTTGAATTTTCTTGGGAAATTTCAGCCCAAAGAGCCAAGTTGTTTCTGAAAAGTCATGCTGTTTGTCAAGCTTCAAAATGCTAACAACTTTCTTTAAAAATAGCTTTGCTGACCCGTACTTATGGGTAGGGACTAAAAAGTCTGGAAGAATGTTGCCTATATTTCAGGGCTGTGGTTTCCAGTGTCTCCAAGAAAATTGGCCTAAAGTTGTATATAGCTCTTTCTGCCAGGAGTCTCCTGGGCTGTCAGACCTGGTGAGCGCTCGTCCCCCTTTCCCAGCCCTTTTTAAGCATGCATGGGATTTCCCACGGGGTCCCTGGACACACAGTACCCTCTCTTTAACCACTGACAACGCTGGGCATAGGCTGCTGCCGTGGGACTTGATCTGGAGCTGTGGGAACACACGAGTGCAAGCAGAGGTTCATGTCATGGTTGCTTTCTGCTGGCCCAGAAACCAGATTTTGCAAGCAGAGAGATTTCTCTGTGCTCTCAGCGATGCCTCAGAGCATCTGAGCTACCCATACATCCTCCTGCAGGCTAAGATTCGCACCTTGTCCTCCTCTTCAATATGCAGAGAGGTCAGACAGAAAAAGCCAGCGTGGGTCAACTAGCCCTGTGCCGACTCTCCTTTCGGGGCAACACCTTTGCCACCAGTGCTGAGCTCTGTGCAGCCCGTGCACAGCACTGTCCCCGAGCCAGGCGCTTCGGAGTTGCTCTGAATTTACCCAAGCGAACCCTAACAGCAGCAGCGTGGACACGTTCCGAATGCACACAAAGCATCGCTTTAGCAATTTCCCAAACAGGGCAGTAATATTACCCTATTCCCGTAACTGCAGGATGAAGTGGAAGGTAACCAGAGGCAGCTTTTTATTAATGGTGAACAGGGCAGTAGGTATTTCTATTGAAAGGAAGCTCTCACAACAGGAATACTATTATGGAGGTTTGTGTTTTAGATGATCAATTTATGCAAATTATATGTAAATTAGACATGGCCCCTTTGATTTCTGGCATGTAGCCAGCAATTCTTTCATGTTATAATGTTGGGTAACCTTTGCTTGACTGTTTTCTTTTAAAGTTAGCTATAAATCTGAGCTTTCCTTTTCTCTCTCTTAATTTCCTTGTAACGCACAGTAGGGTTTTTTTGTAAGAAAAAGGATGTTAACAGTATACGAAATCTGCTCTGTAAAATTCAGATTAGAGGATTTGTTTATTAAAACAAACGCTATCATTATGCCAAATACTCTCTCTTTAGGAAAAGGAACATTATTCTCCAGAAACTTTAATAGGAGGGTAATATCATAGAATATGTTAGTCAAGAGATCCTGATGCTACTGAATGCCCTGGGATTGGGAAAAGGACCTTTGCACAGTACATTTTTGAATGCTTCCTCCCACCAAAAAAGAAAAAAGCTGCCATTTTCTCTCTTAAGATAAAAAATGAAGAGTTATTACTTTTTTTCTATTTTAAATGAAAGTCAGCTGCTAACATCTATGTCACTGAATGCAACGTCTGGTGATTCTTAAACACACATTGCAATTTGTGGCTTCGCAACTGGCATTTGCAATGCTGTTGGGCTCCCTGCTCTACGGTATGTGATTACATGGCCTTTTTGCATATGGGGGACACTAACAACAGAATCGCTTTGCCTGGTGGAAACACAAATGCCCATGCCTTCTCCTTGTGGGCTGGGCTGCAGAACCACTGACGTACAGTCAGGGCCCATTGCGCTGGAATTATGGCTTTATAACAATCCTTTATTTACATACACTGCTGAGGCAGTAAAAACAGCAAACAGATTTTTTAACGGCAGGCAGCCGAAACATCCCCGCAGGGCACGTGCCCCCTTGCCGAGGCAGGAACGCAGGCAAGTTAAATCAGTTCTGTGACTGCTTTCCAGCAGCGAATTATGTTGACGTGAAAACGGTGCGTGCCATTCCAGTAATAAAATGGGTTCAATCTCCAGCACCGCCTGTTTCTCCCCCACCCCATGTCTCCCCTCAGTTTGAGTTGGCATGCACATGGCGCTGGGAAAAAAAGAATTACTGTAAAGCATTTTGTTAGAAAGGTTTCAATTTACCCATCACGAGATTGCTGAGCAATGCTGTAAATAGACTCAAATAAAATCAATAGAAGGAGCTGTTCTCATGCTTCCTAGGATGCTAGGCGAATGGTTAACCTCATTTATTAAGTATGGAGTCTGAATTAAAGCCATGTTACGTTCACGTACATACTACAGCCATATTTCCTAGGGATTTTAATAATCTTGCTTAGCAATTCTCTCCGTGGCTGCAGCATCCTTCTGCCTCAGAGCGATTTTCTTTTGCCCTTGTTGTGCAGCCCTCATTTTCTTTCCTTCCCTTGGTAAATAAAGACCCTTAACAACACACACGTGCAGCAACATTTGTCCTCGTGCTGCACACCACATCCTGGCTTGCCCGTGCTGCGCTTCATTCCTCCCAGCTGTCCTCCCATCTCCTTCCACGGACAGCAAAAGCCAATAGCATCCCTGATGCAGCCTTTGCCCTGGCATGGGAGGTGGCTGAACCAAAGCCAAGGATCCAGAGGAGATGCTCGCTGGGATATCTCAGCACCAGAAAATTCACATTGCCAGGGCTTACTCTATACAGGCAGGGTATATCCAAATGAGAAACTTCTGTCTGACAGTCAGTTTTGCTCAGATCTCAACAGATTTCAGCCTTGAAAACTAAACTGTTCTCAAGTTTAGGAAGTTCATAAAGTTCAGAAAAACCTATGTGGGAGAGGGGGGTCAGAAAGGAAATATGAGAACAAGGCTTAAAACAATGAAAAACAGAAACAACAATTACGGGTGCAAGGGAACAGCATGGACACATTAAAGCAGAAAGCCCTGGACAGTGGTTAAATGCTCCATAAAAAAAGAATTTAGTGAGAACTTCCCTATGGAACCATGACCAAAACCACTAACAATAAGTGGATAGAAATCTCTGAACTTGGAGAAAGCCTCTCTGTTGAGCCTCCTTCTTTTCAGAGGAAGTTTTATTCTGCCAGAAAAGGTGAGCAATGCTGCCTGCTAATACCATACGGGGAACTGGAAGGGAAACTGCGCACACTAGAGAGAGAGCACAGCCCTAGCGGAAAGGTCCTACCCGTATGCTATTTGCTTTTTCCTGCTAAGATGCTAACTGTTCTTACGGTCTGGTAACTTGAGCACTACATTACTGGGTACTAAGTCACTGGCACCAAATCACACAAGCCACCATATAACCACTGGATAGGAAACTCCAACACGACCACAGTTTAAATCAATGCCCTATAAACTTTGGATAATATTACTTAGACCTTGAAGCACTCAGGCCTCCGAGGAAGCTGTAAAATACACTTCTGGGAGGTTTATAATGGGGTGGACTCGCTATTTTCCATACAGACATGTAATCAAATTACTCACTCACAAAAGGACCAAGGTGTTTGTGGACAGCTCAGTAATTACTTGTGACAGCTTCAGAAACAGAGAAAGGCAACAGTGCCGTTGCATCTGTGATGGACGTTTGAAATCATCATCTTTGTGTACAGCCCTCGATGCTGTAAATGGATCCTGAAAAATCCAGCTGAGCATTACAGTAATTGTAATTCTATTGGTTTCTATAGAAATAGGATTATCCTAACAGCCAATAAATCAATTTCCTCCTGGAACACTAATGCAATGAGAAGGGGCATCGTTTCACCGTTATTTATAGAGCAAACAGCTTTTACACAATTTGCAATACCTATCAGAGTTTTATAGAGTTCATGAGATTTTTCAAGCATGTTGCTGCATAAAACCATCTCTGGCAATAAATTATAGAGGACAACGGGGAGGGGGGGAAAACCCGTAAAGTAATGGAAAACATTTACCACCAGATGGCACGCTGGTACAGGTGCCGCCGTTCTGGCAGGGGTGCCTCTCGCAGGCATCGGGGTAGAGGACGCAGCCAAGCTTTAATTCGGTCAGGCCAACCACTTCTGCAAAGCTGCTGCGCTTGTTTTGGAGCGGCAGTTCGTTGTTATTTAGGACGACTGAATCCAGGCAGCCCTGAAAGCCGCTCAAGACCTGCGTCGTTCTCTTGTCGGTCAGGCTGCGGACGTTATCCACTTGGACCTGGGCGCCAAAGTAGACGGAGCTATCCGTGCTGAGAGTCTGGAAATAGAGGGGGGCTTTGCGGCGCTCCACGTAGCTGTCGTCCAGGGACAAGCTTGTGAAATTGCGATTCAGCTCCAGGAAGACTGAATGCCAGCTTCCATCATTAACGGCCCTGCCAGAAATCCCCAGGATTCCCGGGCCACTTCCGCAGTCCAGCTGGAACCATAGTTTGCCATCGACAATCTGCAGGAGGAAAACAGAAATCAAAGTGCTTCAGGAACTCACCCATCTCGTAACACACTCTCACAGGGAATCTGGAAACACAGAGGACTTCTAGTCAGTCTCTGCAGAGTGTTAAAGCTGCTCTCCTACATGACACTAAAATAGCAAAAAGCTGCGCCTTTATCATCAGCAAAAAAAGAAAAAGGTGATAAATACCAGCCTACTTAGAATTTACCCAAAGCCAGTTACTGCAGACGAACTGACAATACAGACAAAAATATAGATGTGGAACACAGGTGAGGACTGGGATAACGATATGTCTCACTGAACTGGGCATGGACTGGAGGACCCACATTCTGGTTTGGCTCTGCTGCTGAGCAGCCCCATCTCTCTGAGCAAGTCCTGCCATCCACCTGTGTGCTGCGATTCTGCTCCTGGTGTCTGATGCTACCAAAAGGACAGTCAGGGCAAGGGACCACCCCTGAGTGTTTGAGAGAGGCTTGTGGCAAAGTCAATGGGCACTGCTTTCAGCTAGGGATGTCAGGTGCTCTGCTCATGCACACATCCTGTGCCTCTGTAACCTTTTGGAACGTCTCAGCAAGGTATGGATTTGTCCCTAAGTATCATAGGTTCAGTTTTTCTAAGTACAACAGGAAGATTCCAGTTGACCAAGTCAGTTATTTTCCAAGCATGCCACACTACCTGTTCTGTGTATACCACATAGATGACATAGGATGGCTCCTACTTTTCTTCCTTTCCTGATACTTACGCCGGCTTCATGGCTTTAGAGGGATTGCTAGGGTTTCTCACTCTCCCTCCTGCCTCTCACCCATCTGAAGTCCTCATAAAGGGAAAATCTGTGCCAGCCTGCTGGGGCAGGCAATGTGCAGAGTGAGGAAATAGGTATGGAGTGCTGCTTCCCTGATTAGCAGTTTACCCAAAGATTTTAGGTTTCTTTAACAGATGGCAGATACGTTTAAAATGGCTGACAAGGCTGGAAATAATTTCTTATGACACATTAATTGGATTCAAGCTCTCCAAAAGCTCTTGCAATTATTTTACCTTTATGTCATGCTCTAGGAAGTATTTATTTCTGCAAACCCCATCTCAAGACAGTTCTGGCCCATTATTTATCCCCCTGAAAAGTTCAGGCGCTGTGTCCTTTTTCATCCTTCCCTGCAGCACACGTTGTACTCTCACTGGTTTATCCGTAACACAACCCTACTGCTCTCCTCCAGCAGAGCAGAGCTGCCATAGCTGTCAATGCAAGAACTCCCCAGAGCTTTGGTGGCCCCACTAAACTGGCATGGCTAATGCAGATGTAATGCTGCATTATGTCTTTGGCCATTTTTTTGCCATTTCTGGCACAAAAACTCATTTAAAACTGGGTTAGCTAGAGACTTCCCTTAGCATGTGTCTGAACTGGTGCTCAAACTCTTCTCTGCCAGGCTCTCTCATGTGGCTTGAAGGTAAATGGGATACTGTTAATCTACAGGAGCAGACTGTGCTGTCCTGTCATTATCAGCATTTTACTGTCCTTGGAGGTTCACAAAACTACCCGGAGAAAAGCTAAGGGTAAAATCTTGAGTTCTGATGATCTCTGGACTTCCTTCTCCTTTCCAGACCTCAGTCTCTTGACCCACTGAATTGGAACTGGGTTGTAAACTCAAGCCAAGTCACGCTGGGCAGTCGGGATGTAAATCCCACCACTCCACTGCTCTGCAGTCATTTGGATGGGGTGGACACAGAGATGCTAAGCACGTGGCAAACTCCCTATAAATGCCAGCTACCTACTTACTCTGCATGAGGGGTGTAGAGGGATACACATGTAGAAGGAGCCAGAAGAGCAAGAGTTAGCCCCTGCTATGGGCAGCTGGCTATTTTGAAGTCCTTGACCTGTAGGATGTAATGAAACTGAGAAGAAATGAGATCTATGATTGTAATACAACATGCTTGAGGGATGGATGTTGCTTGGTAGTCCTACAGCTCAATTAAGAAAAGCTAATGGATGTACAGAAAAATAAGCCTGGATCATTTTTCATTAAAAAAATCGTTCCTTGCAGGACTCAAAACTCAGCTGTAAACTATTTCTGTAGATTGAAATTGGGCCTATTAAAGCATCCGCTCAGGGGAATCTCAGTAAACAAGATGCCCTGATAAACTGAGCTCTATCTCACCAGAGATGGAGGAATAGTTTTTTTTCTCCCTGTGCAACAAAATAGTCCACAAACCTTGAAGGTGCTGCTCAGAAAGTGTGGTCTGGCTCAACAGGAATACAAATCAAACAGAAAAATACACGTCAACATATTACACTTTGAAAAACAGCCATCATCGGATAAGCAGTTAACTCGCTTCTTATTCAAAAGGCTTCTTCCTATGGAAACTGTTCTACTGATTGTGTATAATATACATACACCTCCCCTAAGACTACTTATACCCTGAAGGACCTACTGCCTGCATGTCTATTACCCTTACTCACAGAACATGCTTTTCCAATTATCTTTATAAATACAACACCACATAGGAGCACCTGGGATAAATATTACACCATTTGTATACAGGAAACGATGATCTAAAAGATTTGCCATTAAAATATGTTTTATACATCTTTCTCATCCACTTTTATTTCTTTTTACCAGCAAATGATTTGACACACACAGACATATATACTGTCTGCAAGGCTATGTTTCCTTCCTTTTATTAAAAAAGCACTAGTAACCTCAACCTTAGGCTAGAGTGAAAGATGGAAAGGATGGTTCGACGCTTACAGTACTCGCCTAAGGTATGATAGATATGCATGGGAATCCACACTCTGCAACATTCGTCCTCTGGGATCTCAAGCAAGTCATTAGTTTCAGGTCTCCATCAGTAAAAGAGGGATAACGTCATTTCCCTACCTCACACCACTGCTTTACGGATACATACATTAAAGTCTGTGACATGCCCAGATACCCCTAGCGATGGGACCATAAAAATACTTTCATTAATCAGATGCTCACAGGCCTCGCTGTAGCGGGGCAGGGAGGGAATATCTGTCCCCTGATGGCCCCGTGCTTCTCAGAGGAGGAGGAAGAGCAAGAAAAGCCCACGAGGAGTGAGGGCTGCAAAAGGCTCCTGTCCTGCCTATTTAGCAGCTAGGCTGGCCGGGCAGGGAGGAGAAGGGTCCTCCACTCAATAGAGCAAAACAATGTCTCCACTTCTAAGCATGGAGAATTCAACGGTGGATTTTTGATTCAGCAATTGATCCCTGGTGTTCCTGTGATTCCCCGTAACTGCAGTGATGTCAGGGACACTGTTCAATCCTCAGACAGGGCTATTTGATTATAGCCTGGACCTTGGTACCAAGAAAAGCTGAACTTCAAGTTAATTTCTTAGTAAATAAGGTACATTCAAGCAAATAGTACGGATATCCAATGAAAGGCCAACGCCGTTGTCCAGGCTCAGCAGTTATCCAGACAATAACCTCACTAGAATGACCGCTCTGATTGAGGGTTGACAGCATCAGATTCTTAGTTCAGGACTGAATGTGTGGCACTGCTTTTTTCTCCATCTGTGTGATGTAACACAGCAGAGAGCTTGAGTTACTCCATCTCCCAGCAGAGAGAAGCAAACCCTGCAACCTCTCGCCAATGCAGCCCACAGTGCCAGCAGAGACCCTCAGCACTAAGAAGAAAGCAGAGAGACACTGCTTCGTCCTAGCTGGACAGAAAATTCCCACCAGGCTTCCACCTCTCAGAGCTTTCTGGGCTTAGTTACACTATCTCTCATTATAACTACTAGGACAGTGAGGTTAATGCATACTTAAGCATGTATGCTCTTACAGACACAAAATTCTTCACCTGTATAAAATGGGCAAAGAAGTACAAAGAACAGACAAGGCTCCAAAAGCCAATGCAATCTGTTACATTTCAACAGTTTCATTCAATGAGCAAAATGGAGCCAAACACATATTGTAAATAATATTAGAATATTAGCCTGGCTAAGATGTTTGGCTAGCATCCATATTCGTGTATCAACATAGGTAATAAAATGATCAAATGGTTCTTCTGAGACCACCTTAGGCTCACACAGTCCATCTGCAGTCACACACCATGGATGCAGCATGCTGCCTACTAATCTGTCTGGGGAAATATTTCGTTAGTCGAATTACATTTCAGGTTCGTTTGTGTAAAACGGTTTATTTAATTAAAATATTACTCGTTTCAACTCTAGGCATAACTGGGATCATATCCAAACTTCAGTCTTATCCAGCGTAAGCCATGTAGCAGTAATGCATTAAAATGTATACTATACACTTAACTAAACCATACAAAGTTTCACATTAACTGTCTGGATGGAAGAACATATGCTTGCCTTTTACCGTTTAACAGCTATTGTATTGCTGGCATGATGGGAAAGCCTTTCGTTACCTATGTTTAATCTTTTAAATTTCACAAAACTAGTTGAATCTCCATTGTTACTTGAAAAAAAAGAAATAAATTATGGAACTCTCTTCTGCAATGGCCTCATAATGCTTAAAATTGCTAAATCTTACTTTTTGCAGATAGATGCTACATACGAAAAAGGAAATGGTGATATGTTTTTGGCATACTAATCTTTTCAAAGGAAAAAAAAAAGGCCATCGACCTGCATCTCATTTTGCTCCAATTGTCTTAAAAGCAAGAGCATGCAATGAAAAAAATGACCAACCTCTCAAAATCGATGGATGAGTTGCTTTATTAGAAACAGCTGAATAAATAACACCCTTATTATATTGTATCAACACAGAGTAGCTGGTAGGCTTTCAGCAAAGTAGGAGACAAGCAGTTTGTTCTAGGGAATTTATTATTCATCCAAGAAGGACACCGTGTTATGATTATGAAATATTTCCATCCCTGGAGTTATCACAAATGTATGAGCTCCCAAAATTAAGCTGGTCATTTAAACACTGAAAACCATATTGCAGCATTAATTTCTAAACAGACTGCAATGGGGGAGACTTGCTTCAAAAAAATCAGTGCCACTGTATGCCCCAACAGTGGTGGTGTTTTCTGCCCGTTCTCCCAGGGGCTCGTACTATATGATGGGTCTAAATTTCTTCCATCTCTGCCTTTGTTTGGAGCTCAGTGATGGTTGTGGGCCTCCTGGTGCTAAACCAGCAGATACTTAAGTACATGCTTAAATTAAGGTATGTGAGTAGTTCCAATTGCCTGCAAATATAGGAAGTTAAGCAAGTGATTAAGTGCTTTGCTGGAGTGATGCCAGAGTGCTCAAAAGAGCACAGGATCCCATCCTTTATCCTCTATTTGGAAAGCTTCTCCTCATGTTTAATTTAATTGAAAGCAATGCTCAAATGATAACAACTTCACATTTATAGACCTCTAATTAATCTACTTAATGGCCTCATTTCTAAGCGCTTCTCTATCTCACAACATACATACCTAGTAAAAAAAAAGAAAAACCCAAAACAAAACCCCAACTAAAAAGGCCTTACCTCTGGTTTACAAATGAAAAAACATATGCTTAGAAAGTTTAAGGGTAACTTGTTTGAAAGCATCTGATTTAGGGATTCCCAAAGTGCAGTTCATGAGTTAGCTGCCATCCCTGAAGAGAGACCTGCTCTGGCTGCATCCCTTGAGCATAATGCCATTTGCCTGCCATAGAGCACTTTCGTGAGACCTTAGTCTGATGTTCCTCTGCTAAACGACCTTCACAAAGTCTAGCAATTCCTGATCTTTTAAGAGATGCCATTTCTCCAAAATAAATACCAAATGTAATGCTTTACTTTTCTATGCTTGCCAAAGCCAAGGGCCAGACCTGGGAAAAGGACGTAGCCACTGCAACAGCAAATCCTGCCCTACCTAAAAGGCAATCAGGAGGCTCTGGGAAGGGAATTCCCTGTGTTATGCCCTGCTCAATGCATGGGAGAAAGTGGAGCCCTTGCATCCATACACATGGACCTCTTTCATCGGACCTGTGAAGCGGAAGCTGCATCTCAAGCTCTCTACTAGTTCCGCATCAGATGGGTTCACAGCTGGAAATCCTTTCTTAGAGCTAGGAAGCAAAAAAGAGCATGACCTGGAGGTTGGTCTCTGAGATTGGAGCAGAGTAGCCACAGATCTTGTTGCTGCTCCTTCAAATATTATTTTTTCCTTCCAGTATTTTTCAAAGCAAAATGGTTAGGTGATAGTGTGAAGTGGTGACTGAAAACACATAATTCCTACTCCACAACTAAAATCCCAACCCAGGCAACTGGAATAAAGGGCTCTCTTACTTATTTTTTGTAATCACATGAACTTTTCTCTTTTGGTGGCAAAATTTTCCAGCTTCAACTGGATAATATCCACTTAGCTGCCTACAACCTGACCCACTGGACTCCTTAATCACGACAGTTTTATACACTAAACTCTAACAAAATAAATTCTCCTATAATTATTCTAACTCCATTTCAGTCTGCCTCTGTATCATCTATTGTTTTCAAGTGGCATCTCTCACCAGGGCCATTTTTTTTTCCCTCCACATTTTTCAAAACTACAAAATTGCGAACATTCCCTACTGATACATGCTAAGAGCAACCACCATGAAGACTTCAAAGAAGGTCTTCGAGCCTGCAGTTCTGTTTTGGATTTTTTGAACAAAAAGTGTACTGAAAAGTTCAAACTGTGCATTTCTGTGTGTCTCAAAGCAAAGCTTAATTGTCTTGTACAAATCTGAACAATGCTGAGAGTCCCCAGTGAATGACAGACAGTACTCCCACTCATGAAATATTTCAGTCTAACAGCTATAAAATCATTTGTTGCCCATTAATAACTCATCTAGACATTTTAACATAACCTAAGCATTTAGCCAAAAGAACTCTAAAGATTGCAAATACAGACAGAAAAGGCTCTGTGCCATTTCTCCCACTGCTGAGTTATAGGACATGGCCGAGTTACAAAAGTCAATGTCTTCATTTTGTACCTTAGAGGCTGTAGCAAAGATACTATACATGCAGGCTCTTGGATGAGCCTAGCACTCCCTTTCCATCCAGCAGATCTCTGTTGTTCCACAGAAACCCGACAAAGAACGGAAATGCATGGAGAGCTTATCAATTAAATATTGATTGGATATCAATCTCCAGCTACCCCATGGCTCTCTCAACAAATAATTTTCATTCACAGAGTGAAGAAATTTTCACATTCAGTAGAAGACAGGTTCTAAGCAGTTGGTTTCTGGAATTAACTCGACAGCAGTGAGGGCATATCCTCTAACCACAGGCACGGACACAGGGGAAGAACAGATATTTCAGCACGCATCGTTTTGATGATACGGTCATATAAATGGCCAAATCTTATATCTCATGCAGATTGGCTCCGGCATGCAGATATACATAATGTTCTTATAATGAACAGCACCCAATGGAGCATTTTCCAAGTAAAGTACCACTAACAAGCTGCTTTTTTGATTGTTGTTGTTGCTGCTGTTGTAGAAATTGTTGTTTTTCCCTGTTAGCATGAAACAGATCAGACTTCATCTTCTCAACCTATAGCTGAAATGAGAGCCACATTCCCCAAATCAAGAGCCAACAGAAAACATATAATCAAGAAAAACAACTGCGGAAAAGATAAGTTATTTTAATTACCTTCAGAATTATACAAGGATTCGCTCTGGTGTACATTATAATCCCATTGCTTTGCAGGGTTCGAAGACGGAGAGCCAACTTGAATTCCTCTTTCTTGCTATTTTCAGAAACCCGGTATTTAATGTAGCTATTCCCAGCAAAGCTAAGGGAAGTGTGGCCTGAAATAACCATTTTGAAAAGACACATGTTCTTTTAGTGACACACGAAATAATTCCTCAACTGTCAAGTTAATTAAAGAATTTATAGAGCTAATGAGAACGTCTAGGAAGAAATAAATAAAACTCAACTTTGACGGGAAAAAAAGCTGGCTCCTACTCGAAAAACATACTGTATTTTTTTGGGAAATTATTTTTCAGGGGGTGGAGGAAAGCCCTTTTTCTCCACACTTATAAAAAGGAGAGGTTTCTCCAAGTATTCAGCACTTTTAAGGTTATACACCCCTGGAGGCACCTATGTTGCCTCACTGATAACAGGGGGTGTCCAAGATGACCATGCCTGTACATCAGGCACTTGAGTTATGGGTTTAAAGTTAAGCGTGAGCAGATGTTAGCCAAACCCTTGCCCTGAGTTCCCTGCAACCACTGCCCAGGACCACAGTGACACAGCTCAGTATCCGCTGTGTTTTCACCAGGGAAATAGCACATGTCCGCTGCCATGCAGCCCTGGATTCACTGAAGTCTATGGCAAGCTCCACTTCACTGGCTTTCCACCAGGCTCTTTGTATTCCAGCTGCAGAGAACTAACAAATGTCCTCAAACTTTCTTCTTGGCATGGTGTAGTGTAGTGTAGTGTTTTCATTAATAAAGACTGGAATTTTGTTAATCTAAATTGTAAGCAGAAGAGTTAATTATAGAGCTTTGCCCATGGCAGGAAAACATCTGGTATAACAGTCTCTAGGAAAAGTCCTTCTCAGCAGCCTGTTTTACTGATCTGGGATTCAACCAGTGGGAATTTCCCAATGGAAACTGGATCATGGTGTTCATACAGCCCCACAGCCAAGTATTTCACAGGGCTTATAAACAGAAGTGCCAACTGCCAGTGCTGAGAAGGGTTAAGCAGTACATCTTCTGATGACTTCACTGGCACCTCTACCCACAAAAATGAGAATGAAAGCACTTTGTTGTTCAAGTATATCCCCCTTTACCACTCTGACATGCACCTGAGCATTCGCCAAGCTTTCCCGGTGGGCACTGGCAGATGAACGGTCTCCGGTTAGCTTCATAGCCCACACACTGCATGTCCCCTGGACACGGCTTCTCCAGACAGGGATCGTTAGACCCAGGGCAGCGTTCTCCTGCAATATGTTAAAATACTGTCAGGGATACAGTGTAAAGCATGATCTTCAGAAATACGAGCATAATGACAGACAATGATTGAGCTCACACTTCAGTACAAGCAAAGAGTAGCTTAATAAGAATAACAAAAAAACTCCAAACCCTGCAAGGAAAAGGCATTCTTTGGACAAGTATGTCGCAAAACCATTACGGTTCTTCTCCAAAGGCTGCCCTAAACCCCAGGGCAACGTATTATAAAACCCAACTACTATGAGCAGTAACTGGTATTTATAATTGGTGGTGTGACTCTCAGGCCAGTCATTTTCTCACAAAGCCTCCTGTGTAGGGGACTTAGAAATAGCAGAAAACAAATGACTTGAAGCTACACACTCCTTTTGCCCCAGCACACCCATGAGAAACAAATTTAAGGAGGTAGAGTTCCCTAGGAGACAAAATAAGAAAAAGCCATTCCTGGGCTATGGAGTGACAGCTGGACTTTTCATCTTCATACTGCACAGGACACTCTGCCAGCCTGATCATACAGAACCGGCAGACTTGCCCTGTCCCCATGTTCCTCCTGACATTTCTGAGATCTCACATCCTGTTGTGCACCTTGCCCAGGCTGCCAAAACCTATCCTCCTTTCTTCTGGTTGTGACTACACAAGTGCCATTGCATCTGGAATTGCATATGTCTAAGAACAAAAAAAAAAAAACAAACCAAAAAACAGTGTTTACTTGCTCTGGACAGTAAGAACTCAAAGTGAAGAAATTTTGAAAATCAAAAATAAATTGACTGTATTTCCTGAATTTACAGAATTGAAATTACCGAATTGAAGAAAGAAGCAGCCTAACATTCTAAATAGCCAGCTGCAATTTATAATTACAAATTGGGGGGAAAAAAAAAAATCATGTCCTTTTGTATTTGAGGACGAGCATAATTTGGATAAAATTATTTTGAATGCTAGTGGCAACTCTTTCCTAAAAATCTTGTATTAGTATGGAATCTAATCTTGCCCATGAACCGGTGAATTCAGAACTACTACTAACTTCATAAGGGAGGCAATCTGAGGGGACAGGTGAATACCGGGTTTTACATTTGCTTAAAATACTTGTGTGACACAATTATATTAAGCTTCTTCAAAACATCTTAAATTCTTAACACCTAGCAGGCTGAGCATGTCAAGGGCTTACTTTAAAGCTGGTCAATGTCAAAGGAACTTCCTGCATTCCATGGGATTTGGCTAGAACTTCTATATAACTTCTAAAAGTGTCCAAAGAATTCTGTTTTGATTGCCCTAATCTTAAAAGATTTGCAAACACTGCCTACAATAATGCAAAACACAATACAACTATTGCTGCTTAACGTATGAATTCTCAGGAATATATGACTTCCACAACATTTAGCCTTTTCTTGGTTGCACTAGGGAACTTGGTAGACGCAGGGTCAGTTTCCACCTTTGGACATCTGCGTGCAGCTGCTATGAAAGTAGTCTTTAAGCGCAGGAAAAAGAGCATTCCCGTCCTTGCTTCTGGTGATCTGCAGCCAGAGCTTGAACAGAGGGAGAGCTGGTTGCTGGGAATGGACAGGCGTCTCCTGTTTTGCTTATCAAATTCATTTAACACATGCAGGTGATGATTCTAACAATAAAAAGTCAGCACTTTCCTACCCATCACTTTCTGAATATTGGCAGTTCTTGTTTATTGCAGGACCCTCATCATATTCAAAAACTCCCCTTTTTTTTTTGAGCACATGTATTTTATTTACAATTTATAGAGGGTGAAATCAACCTGTCATACAGTATATCTCCAAAAGTAATGAAAGAAAGAATCTTATTGCTCTCACGCTTCAGTACAAGCCAAGAAGGGCTCATAGTAAGCATAGCTGAAACTACCTGGCAATGCAAGTATTTTCTGGAAAAAGAAAAATTACTACTGTGGGTTTCAAAGTGGACATGGGCTGACTACAAATATGGCAATGACTGTAAATGTCTTGCTTGATGTACAGCGCAGTCAATTTAATCTTTAACATCCTCCCCTCCTTTGTCAAACATTTGTTTGAGAGGTCCATGCAGTAAACGATTTACAGTACTGCCTGTAGCACTGCTAGAAAATGATGCATGGCAATCTTTAATAATCAGTTTAGTAGCTAACATTGACAGGAATAACAGCTGCAATATACAGTCACACTTTAAGTCTTACAGAATCAAGAAACAAATGTCATTTAATAGGGTTCTGCACCGCAGAACTATATTCTATTTAAAGGTAAGGTCTGCAGAATTTAACAGAGAATACAAAGTTTCCTATAGCTTTTTTTTGTTTTGAGAGAAAAACCCTCATTTTTTTTGAATTCAATGGCAAATAAAAATTATTTCTGAAATTATAACAGGTGGTTAAATATTCTATAGGCTGCCTTGGATTTTCTACTTGGTTCTTTTGGCTATTTTAGTTCATTCTTATGTGACCAATGCACAGCATTCTGCTGCACGCAGAGTAGATCTCTTCTCTGAACACACTTAAACCTTTTGTGAAGCTGTAATTCAAGTGAGCCTCTGCGTAGCTGACAGACAAGTCATTTGGACAAAAGCCCCACAGCTCACCAGTGCGCAGCAGAAAGGGGCACTGAGATTTCCAAATGTCACTCTGCAAATTTTCACATCCCCTAACCTATGACTGTATCTTTGACATGAAGCAATAAAGCAATAGCTTACTTTGTTACCCATCTCTGCCAGTTTTTTTAGCTGATTCAAACTCTGATTTGTACTTCAGAGCCATCCTTCAACAGCCAAAATATAGATGGAAAGGATCTAATGTATTTAGTGAAACTGTGGAGATACACTAAAGAACTGCTTATCCCGGCAGGCTAAGAATAGTTCTTCTGGTAATCTACAAGCAAATCAACTTTTTATTCATCCTACTGCAGCAGGATTTCATAGCTGTCACAAAACTTCTAAAATATTCAGGCTTGGGAGAAGCACTGCTTTATGCCTGTCTGTATGGTTATCAGTACATAAGCTACAAATCTGTATTATTGCATGGCCCTAGCTAACACGCATTTTCAGGCTGATTTCACAACTATGCGGAGCAAAATTCTGAAATTGTTCAAGGTTACGTGGTCCACATCAAAGATTTACAGCTTGAGTTTAAATAAAATTATTCTAATGTTGCATTTCCACTCCAAAGAGCAGTTTATTTACCATCCAATAAGCCAGTCAAGAAATATGGATTTGAATTGATCTTTTTCTTTCCTGTAGGCAAGTCCAGACAAGCCACAGCATTCCCTTGAAACTCACATTAGTATTAATAAAGCTGTTCTCTACATGGTAGCACCGAGACACATGAGCTAGCATCAACCAGTGCATGGCAGGAAAAGGTGGACTAGACCCACTTGATTTTGACAGATCATCATCAGTTTAATTCTCTAAAAGAAGGTAAAAGTATTACAATCTACCCACTAGTATACTGAGGAAGAAAACACTTCTCCATTGCAAAATGAGACATTTCTCTAACTCCTGTCCCTCCAAAGAAGGATCACTTCCAGGAATGTAAATACACTTTGAAAATTGAGTGCTTCAACAATTTTAACTTGAGCCTTGTGATATTTGGCATTTTTCTGTAAGTCCATTCTCCTGAATCTGTATGAATATTAAAAAAGGGTCTGCTTGTCTTGCTTGCAGAAGAAAGCTTGCAAGGTGACTCCTGAAGGCCAGAGTCCCAGAAAGCATGCAAAGCAAACTCTAGACTGTTACTTTTAAACACTCTAGTAATTAGTTTAGTGGGGAGGGAAGGTGGTCAGCTTATGAGCTGCAATTTGTTTTTACTTTTGGAGCATGGTGACCAGGTATTGTAAGCAATGATTACTGTACACACGCCAGTGTAGATACCACAAACGTGTTTCTGCAAAATTCAGCCATGGGTTTCACTTGGCTCAAGCGCCCCTGGAAAACTTTGTGTCACACAGTATGCCACAGCAAATCAGATTCTCTCCCAGTTTTATAACTGAGACATTTGACCTCTTCCATCCACTCCTTGATCACAGCTTCCCTTAAGACCCCTTAAGTGATCGACAGCAATTCCCGCTCACCCCGATTCTACAGTTATGCCCCCACTTGACGCTTCAGCTCTCCCATATTTTATACGAGATTGTGCATTCTCAGCATGGGCCTTAAAATGGGGGATATTCGCAGGGAGAAACATCTCTCCTTACACAAGTGCAACATTAAAAGGACTACAGCCAAATCAAATCTATCAAATTTATCTGCAGTTCTTTCTTCCCAAGCACAGACAGGACACTTGCTTCTTCAATCTTCCTGACTACCTTGCCAGGACAACACAAGGCTCATTAGTATGTGTGCGCTTCCTGAAAATGGGAAAAGCGGTGTTGTACACATAGGAATTGGCTTCCTGATGCCCAATCCTGCAAAACACCCAGGACTCTTTAAGAGGCAGTGTGTGCTCTGTGGAGCTGAGGACACAAACCACCTCTGAAGATTCGGTCCTACATTGTACCAGATCATCACAGTCTACGGTTTTCTTTTGTCAGAACATTCACAAAATGCTAGAAGAGGCTCCATAAAGTTTGAATTGCCTGGTTTCATGAGAAAGTCCAAGACTGCTATTCACTTGATTAAGTAACATGGATTTGAGTGTCTGCACTTTTGCTGAACAGTTCTTGGTGTATTAGAAAAATTCTTTCAAACTATTAAGCCAGAACCATATTAAACACTTGAAATGGAATTAATCTCATCTAACTTTAGGGCATGATTCATCTGACTGATTTTAGACATCTAGGGAGAGATGTATCACATCATTAAAAATACCTCATTCTTTCCACTGTCTGCAAATGGGGCCTGGAGTGACCAGCTCAGATGCAGATATATACCCACATTTGTCAAGATGATTTCAATCCAGCCGTCTCCCATAAACATATTAATGTAACCTCACTTTTGTAAGATTATAATGCAGAACAAGTCTATAGCAAAGTAGTCCCACCAAAACCTCCTTCTTCCTTGCACCTTTGTCTCAACACGAAAGAATTACTTTGCATCATGTAAAAAATAAAAATACAGAATAGATTTTTGCTTGTGAAAAATGAGAATGTCTTGAGAACTATTTTACAGGAGTATATTTATCCCGATCCTCCTATCTTTATTTCCCACAAGCACTGACAGATGTTTGCATACCTCACGCCATGTGATGGGAGGTTGGCAATTGCACAGCCCCTACAGCCACACTGAGACAAACCCCGGGTTGTTACAGTGTTTTTCATACAAACACAAGCAGATGAGCCAGAAATCTAGGGAGACGGTCTGTTATTGAAAAACTCTTTAGTTCAATTTTATTGATTTTAAAGGCTTAGATTGATGCACCTGAACTTTCGAACTTATCCATCCAGAGCTGAGCTGCTGAACCTCCAAAGCTCACCCATTGCCTGCTTTACAGTCTCCCTGCATTTTCATGTTAGATAACTCCGTTTGCTCACAAAGGTAATCTAGGTAAGTTATGCACAGCTGGCATGCATAAATTGTGCATATCTGTGACATCTGCCAGTGGGAAAAACACTCCAAGTATGATACATATTTCAAGAATGAGTGAATTAGTTCAAACTCAAGCTTTCTGGGTCGTAATTGAATCAGATCTCTGGAAACATACGCAATATTTTAATGGCTTTGTCATAATTTAAGCTGTTAATACTGGACTGGATCATGAAACTATCCCAGTAACAAAGGAAGTATAATATTTTTATTATACTGATAATATCTTGCTAATGCTGTCTTGTTAAACAAGCCAAAATAAATTTATTGTAGCCCTTGGTGTGCTTTTTCCTGACTTGCTGCATTTATGTGCATGTACGAGAACTACTGATCAAAGAAGTATTTGCATTTTTCTAACTCTTTTACTGGCCCTAGTCTTTAGTCTTCATGAAAGCAAAACTATACATACATTCTCTAATTAATATACCCTCAGAAGTCTGTGTTTCCTCCTATGTGATAAAACATAGTGTGTGTTTGTGTATTTACCTAAACACCAAGACATTTCTTGGTGGGTCCTTTAATTAAAAACAGTAGAAGAGGCTGAAGCATTAACTAACGCAGAGAAGGGCAAAGTATGAATTTTTTTACTTCCCACCAAGACCTCTTACTCTGTGCAAGTAAGAGGCACCAAGGCTTTCACCTCTCTGGGAGCTATACTTAAATCAGCAGCTCTGGACACTTTTGTCACAGGCTGGATGGTGGGCTGAACGTGCCCAACCCCACCCCAAGCCTTGTGGATCACCCATGGGAAATCAGCACATAGTGGCTCAAACGGGAGCTGTGGGAACCCATCCAGCTTTCCAGCTGGACCAGGACAATCTGCCTGTTGCAACTGTTCCCATGCAGCAGCCTTCGAGGCCGTGATAAACGGCCCAGAGGCTAGGGACCACAGACGGTCTGCAGAGCCGCACTCCCCTTCCGGCAGCCTGCCATACATTTTGAGGACTGACTGGTACATGACAGAAAAATTTGGAAATCGCTGTCCCAGCTGAATTACTGTGCTTCCAGTGCAAACTTGCTGTGCCAGGGGGAAAAAGGGAGAGAGCTGCTGGATCAGAACTGTACTGCATTGCGAAGTCCTTTTTTTTGGAGCTAAGATTAGGGATTATGAGGCAGATCCACTTACTATTAGTACCTGAAGGGAATAATACATCATTATTGACTTTAATAAGTAGTGAAATGAAATTATAAACAGTGAAAATTTTGGCTGCCAGAAAAGCAATTTCTGACAAAGAGGGCTATCACTATCCCCATGGAGATGACGATTTGTGATTTCTCGGTACGAAAATGAGACAAAGCTATGGCTTAGAGAGTATAAAAGTGTTTTGCAGACCGTGCTCCTGCACTGACTCCTGGACTCATCTGGAGGATATTGCAGCATTGTCCCTTTTAAACCTGTGAAAATCCTTTATTACAGAGCCTTTCATGTGTAACAAAATGCTGACTATTGTTATAATAGATACACCTGTCTGAAACTTATAAAGCTATTACTTAAAAATTGACTAGATAGTCTGCTCTTGAACGTACAAGAAAATATCTCAGATATGGAATTCTGATATTTTTACAGAACTGAACTTCTATGACATTATTATTCATGTGCTGCAGGAAACAATTACTTCTGGTTAAGTTTTCTGCAATTTATGCCTGTTTTCATTCCCACTCAAGTCGGTGGTAAGACATGAAGTCCTGCTGACTGGTGCAGAAACAAAGGTTGGTTACTGCGAGACACGGCTGCTGAATTGTTGTACTGCTGGATGCGCGTGTATGTGCGCTTAAGATGAGGGAGACTTAGATGTATTGATTTTACAGCGGCTTTTTTCTCCACTCTTAAATGAAGTGGAATGAGGAGCAAATAGCCTGGCAAACAAAAGAAACAGAACTATTATTATAACTGCCTGAGGTTCTGTACTCAAAGTGCAGAATCATACGGAAGACTGGCTCTCAAGTCTATTTGTCATATATGCCCATGTGAAGTCTCTGCCAAAACGTGGAACAGCCTGAAACCCGGCCAAAAACCCACCCTGTCACCTACTGTAGCCTTAAAGGTCAGGAATAGTGCTTGCTTGCAGTTACTTAGTAAAATACTTCACTGGTTTCCACGGCTCTCTGCAAAAATGGGACTGGAAAAGGCCTTTCCACCTGCACTGCTTGGGTCAGGGGAACTTCTCCTTGGAGACTGATGGTGCATCGCTGCAGACCAGGCTGTTCTGCTGCGGTCACACTCCGGGTTTATTCCAGCGGTGGCACCGAGGGGGTGGAAAACCACATCCCTCCCCCTCCTTTCCCTTCCTTTCCCCTTCCTTCCCCTCCTCTGGAAGTTGGTTGATGGCGGTGATTATGGAGCCCACAGGAAAGCGGTCTTTGTCATAAAAGGGCAAAGTTCATCAACTTCCATTTACATCAGTAAACACGAACAATTCTTCCTGAGCCTGAGAAATCAATTCCCACAATACATCAGCCAGTCGTGCTTTAACGGACTGAATTGAAATGCCCCTTCTAATCTGCATCAGAGGAATAAAAACGATCCTATCGCATAATGTGTACAGATGGGAGGGGAGGATGGAGCGGTACTCACCATTGCACATGCAGCGCACATTCCTGTAAAAGCGGGGGCACACAAAACTAATTCGTGCCGTGCTATAGGTCATCAGGGAATGTGAATCAATAGATAGACTTTGCTCACAGTGCTGTTCCTGACAATCCAGTCCAGAGCAATTCTTCTCCAAGATAGCAGAAATACGAATCACATTTTCCAAGTGTCTCCTTGCATTGGTAAGCTTCTGAATCAAATAGGCAGGCTTATAGAAACCACCGTTGTGCATCTGAACTGCAAACAGCATGTCAAGCTGATTGCTGCCTGCCACCGGCTGAATACTGATGATGTGCAGGCTGTCCTGTTTTTGGGAGAGCACTGCGTTTCGCAAGGTACGCCTGAACCCGTGCATGTGAAGGCCCACAAAGTCTTCTGGGGAAACGTTCTCAAAACGGATGGTGACTGTGTTCTGCAGCATTTCTTGCAGCAATTGCTCAACGTGGACCACAACATCGATGGGTACCTGGAACCGGCCATCACTGACAGAGACATTCAGGACATACTTGCCATTATCGAGCCCTCCAAGGGCAATGATCTTCCCATCATGGCTGTTGACCTTGAACAAACTTTTCTGCTCTGATTTTAGCGTATATGTGAGGACATCGTACACATCCTGATCTGTGGCATGGATTTTCCCAATGACTCCCCCAGGAAAATCATCTTCCATGGTGACAATGAAAATCTCCAGTGGAATGGCAGTCGGTTTGTGAATGCTCTCTTCAATAACCCTCACCTGAATGTAGGTGTGGGAAACCTGCTGAGGCTTCCCAGAGTCCTTTGCCTAATGCAGTTTAGAAAAAATAAAAAAATAAAAACCAAAGTAAAACACACATATAACACAGCCAACAACCATAACTTCTTGCTCTCTATATTTTCACAGCATCAGTAATTCTGAAGACCTCTCAAAAGAACTTCCCAAATGCATTTACAAAATACATATGTAAAGAAACGTCTCAGCCATTTCTAGCAGTGGAACTTACAAACTCTTTAGGGAAGCACAGATATCTCATCTAAGTGGATTGCAGAGAGAAATGTGTCAGCAGAATGTCTCATTACTCAAACTGAAATGTTCCCATGATCCCACAGCTATCACTTGTCCTCTTCACAACAGAGCCATTTGAACGTGGTTTATTCTGCACCAAATGGAGTTTGGGCTCACTTCTACCCTGGAAAAGAGACTGAAGCCCAGTGAAGTATCAGCATCAGTTTCTGCATTGCTTGGTGTGCTCCACAGTGTTTCAGACCCTGCCTAGTTTGTGTGGATGTGAGGGAGTTCAGGGATTTTCTACAGCACTCTGTGCTAATTTACTTGAAGCAGTCAAGAAACATGCTTGAAATAAATAAAATTTATCACCCTCCAAAAATGAAACAGGGTGCTTGTGCTGTTACTAACAATAAAATATGAGAGCACCACTGCACTTGGGCAGATGACTGTATGACCCAGAGCACGTATGATAGCATCATTTGCACTTTTTTATAGAGAGTAAAAGAGCAAGTATGACAAAAAACCCAAGGCCATCTTGACAGAAAGGTGTGCAAGCTCGAATCAGTGTCCTTTTCTGCACTAAGAAAAATGTTTCATTGAAGTCACTATTAAGATATACTGCTCCACACATTTATTTGCTCCAGAGGAGAACAGAAGACTAAACTACCACTGGGCCGAGACGTAGCACATGTTCAAAGATCTTTGTATTTGGACATGGGGAGAAAAATTTACAAGCTGAAGGAAAAAAAAAAGGCAGGATGGCAACAGTAATATGGACATTACTAGGAAAGGATTCGTAACTCTAAGACACTCTAAAAAACATTCATCCTCACTCCTAAAAGGGCTGGGTGGAGTACCTGGAAAAAGATTTTATGTATATGTGCACACACGCACACGCACACACACGTACATGCACAGAGATTACATCCCATTCCACTTTCAATTTTATCATTACTTTTTAATAAACCTAACACAGAGGAGGAACCTGATGGTGGAAGGGAGAAAGCAGCACTCTGGCACATATGAATAGAAAGAAACAGTTCTATGGTCTATATACAACAGGAAACTATAAAATACGTTTTCACTGCAGAAATCCCTAAAGAAAATAATACTGGGAGGGATTAGGCCTCCACAATCCAACAGCGTGGTTTCTGAACATGTTGATGCATCTCAGACATTATGGTCTGTCTAATATTTCATTTATATGACATATAGCTAGAGGATGCTGCTTAAATTTTATTCTCATGCCCGATTTTGGTTATACTGAAACTGTGGCTAGCAAACTGCCCTGAAAGCAGGATATTTTAGGATGAAGGCATGGTAGGAATGAAAGGTGAGGTTTTTTTATTTTCCTACAAGGCTCAAAAAATTGGTTTCAGGACTATTAAATGGTAAACTTGTAAAACTTTGCTTTGAACTGTTAATTAACATCAGAGCTTGTATTTTTTGAATTGTAACTAACTGAGGGTGTTACTGCTCTGAACAGCGTTAAATGTTCTTGTAAAGGAGCAGACTGGCTGTATTTAGAGAAAACAACCCAGCAAAGCAAATGGAGGAAGCCTGCATTTCAGACTCAGCTTATACAACCATGTCCCATTCCAATGAAGAGGTGTAGTTCATTCCCTAGACTTGCACATTTACTGAACCCCACTACATTTTCTCTGGCAGGCCTGAGAAATGTGGACAAATTACTTTTGGATTTACAGTTTTTTTGTAATCAGAATTACCCTGGTTATAAAGTTCCTCAACAATGACTCTACAGCTAAGTTTGAGCTGGACTTCTAATGCATGTCTTATTTTCACATTCTTTAACAGCTAAGTTGACCTTGGAAATGTGATTTCATGAATTCTTGGTAGGCTTCCAAAAATTTATGATTAAATTTATGACTTAAAAGCGGGAGTGATTTTCCTTCCTAGAACAATATTTTTCTGTCACTTGTTCTGTGGTGTATTTATATGTATATAATGCATTTTTGCTTATTTTCCTCACTTAGCTACAGAAAAAAAAAAAGATTAAAATCTTAAATCATAACGGCCGCTACTCAGAAAATCCATTTCATGCGGAGGAAATTGGAAAGGTGGCTGGCTACCTATTTATATGAAATTGGGTTTAAGAACATCAAAGGAAACATACCATACTGTGCACTTGTAAACCGGAATGCACAGTATTTACTCATAGAATGCAGTCAATTAAAACCGACCCATACAGGCAATGTACAGATGACCTACCGCTATGAGGGTTTTTGATTCTGTGCAGATGCAAAAACCAAGCCGTACCTGCACGCAGAGCACATACTCGGTTGCGACCATGTGCTTGAAGATGACTGCAGATCTCAAGATGCCGTGAGGGTCCAGCGTAAACTCCTCCTCTTCGTTGCCAGTAAGGATGGTGAAGGTAAAAGGGGGGCCATTGTGAAAAGAGTCTTTGTCTGTCACTACCAGCTGCAAAATGCTTGTGCCCACTGGTTTATTTTCCTTTACACATATACACAGCGCATGAAGAAAAGGATTAAAATGATACATATCACAATCATAAAACACCACATTTTGCTACCGAGAATATTCAACTGAATGCTCTTTTCCCAAGACGGCCTTTCACAAGCAGCGTTTATGTGGCACCGCTTATGCCCCATGGACCAGTAGCAGAGACGGCAGTACCCACCACATCTCCAGGGACTGATGAGCTCTCCCCAAGCCTGTGTCTGATCAGGACTGACTGACCACTAAGACTCGCACCCTGAGCAAGGTGCAAAGAAGTGTGACCTCATCCCAGCTCAGACTTTTTGAGGCCAGAGTACAATTTCTGGTGCAACAGGGATGAACGGTAAAACGTGTGACAGATGCTGAGGTTAAAGAGTCTCAGCAAAGAGTTAAGGAAGACGTGTTTATACTTTCCTTTAAATAAAATCACTTGATACATCTTTGGCAGATAAATCATCAAAAGCTACTTAACTGAAACCAAATGCTTTTGTATTTTAAAAGTCAGAGAAGTTTTTGATGTGCCGGATAAACTTACTTGAATTACAGCTGTATAGTTAGCTGGAGTAAATACAGGGCTATTATCGTTCACATCAGAAATGTCCACGTTGACCGTCACAGATGAAGACAAAGGAGGGGTGCCGCTGTCTCTTGCCTGGATAACTAATGAATAACCAGATATCTGCAAAAAGTGAAAACATTACATCATCGTGAAAGTGGACCGAAATTTTAACTCATGTTCTTTACATCCAGTGCACCACTTGCCATGTTCTAAGGAAAGCTGTTTGGCCCCATTACCTTCCCTGCCCTTAGTATAACATTATCCTGTTTATTGCCACACTGTGTCCCAACTTCTGTTTTATAAGGCTATCAATAAACATAACAGCTTCACCATATTAAAATAGCTGTATCAGATGATGCATTTCTGAAACAAAGGGGCAGACGAAAAATAAATGACGGATAATACCAAACTCAGCCATTACTACTGTAGCTAACATTTTCATCTCTCCTAGGTGTCAGCTGGGATACGTGACCTGATTCTATTTCTGTTACAGTTGGTTTTCCAGGATATTATATAAATTGCTTATTAGAGCCAACCTCAGTTTGACACACAGTGTTTCTAACATGGTGATGAAGAACCAAGAAAAAGTTCACAGGCAGTCGACTTAAACACACTGGAAAACATTTGGGACTACTAGGGACAACAGTCTCTGTAGCAACAGGATATTATCCACCATTCACTAGGAGATAAGGGTTTTTTGAGGCTGGTTGTTTGCAGCAGACACAAACTACTCAGCCCAGTGTGGGCAGTTCAGTGCATCACCCATGGGCCCTCTACACACATATGTGCCCGTGCCTGAGGTGTGAGCGTATGTGACAATTTGCAAAAGCTCTGTCTATGCATGGCTTATGGATGACAGTTTGGTTTTAGGAACTGCATCCTTATGTCGGCCTCCTTACGCCTGACAACTGCTTTTTACTGTATATCGCTCCCTGCTCCCCAGGGAGAGCTGCGGACACGTCTGCCGTGAATCCTCTACGGGGGAGTGAGCGAAGGGCAAAATGTGTGCCAGGTAAAACACCCCGCTCCAGCCTCTCGGTGCAGGGCTGGAAAGGGGAAAAATATGCCCTTGCAGAATGGACCAATGCGATGTTAAAAGCTCTTTTTCAGGGTGGGAGGAAATCCAAAGCCATTTGAAAAATAAAAGCCATTTGGGCAGGAGGGAGGAGTACAGGCTAAGTGTATGAAACAAGGGGGCTCTTCTGGGACGTGGGACCGCCCTAAAGATGAAGGAAACATTTTTTGAGGGGGTGTACAGAGGTGAAAGACTGTGATTTGGTGGGGGCATAGTGGCAGAGGAGGGGGGAAGAATCCTGAACTATGGAAAGTCAAGAAACGGAGGCAGAGAATGAAAGATTTTTTTTTCCCCTTTTGAACTGTAATGTCTAGTGCTAGCTAAAAGTCAAGATTGAATGTATTGCGGGGTCTTTCCCAAATTTTGTGTGTGTTTGCTTTCATTTCCATGTATCCCAGAAAGGTAGATGGCAAAAGTCATGGTTTCTATGTGATTAAAGCTCTGGAAACGTGTTTCCTTAAACCACTGAAACCTGGGAGTCAGCACTGCCTTTGGGGATCTACAGCAGATGGGGCATCATGTATCATTTTCCCTGAAGGGGTCAGAAACACCTGTGTCTAGGAAATGTGCCAAGGAAGCAAAGAAAAAGACAATATCATAAGTTATTTTAACCCAGGGAAGCTTCAGAAAACGCAGCTCTAACAGAGCTGGCATTAAACCCTGGTGAGGGTGAACATGTGTGCTTGAATGCAGATGTACATGACAGCACTTCAGAAACTAAATAAAATCACATTAAGAAATTAAGCCCATGCCATTTAAGAGAAATAAATTACAGCAAATTTGTAACATGCACAGCCATTGTTACTCCTCTGTCCTTGACAGTCCGCGGCAGAGCCATTCTGCCACCAAACACTGACCATTTAATCCTGCCTTTGTGATAATTCAGAAAGGATATCCGCCACCGTTTCAAGCTGCAGCCCTGCTTTTCAAGCTGAGCCCATATTCCGGGGACAGCAGTCAGCTTCCCCAGTTTCACGGATGCATTGCTCAGCGGCAGAAGGCATGGATTTCTTTATGTGTTGCAAGACTTCCGAAGCCACACAGCACTCTCCTGCCCTGCTAGTAGCACAGGCAACTGTATTTGTTTGTTTTTTTCCAAAAGCTGCTAATTGCTAGCTATGGCAAAATGGTGATAAATCACCCTGAATGAATAATCTACTGAGCAAACAAAGCGGCAGAATCCGTTTAATGAAGCACTCTCTCACTTTTGGTACAGCCCGGCCACTTCATAACATCACCTCCCCAGTGACATGTTTTGCAGAGCGCTAATTAATGGCTGAGGTCTCAGCTCGGTGCTTGGTGGCACAATCTGGAGTATGTTGTAATCACCCAGTTGCACACACCGCTGCACGCGGGCGCTTGCACGCGCAGGCGAGAGGAGGCAGCTCATTAACACAGCAACAGCTGCTGGTGGCACCACAGGAGAAATCCAGGGTTGTTTTTTTTCCTCGACCTGACCTCAGCTGCTGTCTTGGTGCAGGATGGGAACGCTAGCAGCACTGTTGGCTGGTAGGTAGGATTGGGGATANGGTGGGAAGAAGTGGAACAACATTAGAAAGACCTGTTGGAGCATCTTAGGCTGATCTTTGCAGAGTATAAAAGAAGCTTCTTCAAAATGAGCTAGCAGCAGAGTTGAGATCAATACACATCTGTAAGTCATTGTAAGTTAAGAAGTCCCACGTGTCTTACCCTTTCTCGATCCAATTTCTTTTTAACCTTCAAGAGTCCCAAAACAGGATCAACTGAAAATTCATTGTCTCGATCCCCATTCACTATGGAAAAATGAATCTGGCCATTGGAAGGGCTATCCAGATCTTCTGCTATCAACTTTTTTGAGAGAAGAGTGAAAATTAGCAAAAACAAAATAATAGATTAAGCCATCTGTATGATACATTAATTGCTCAACACCCCAAAAAGTAAGACTTCATATTCCATCAGACTAGTTATGTCTGAACTACAGCATCAAACCAATTGGGTTTTGATAGGAGACTCCCCTTGGACCTTTTAAAAATTCGACCATCAAAACATACACAATATTTTAATCTTAATATTCCATAGAACACTTTCTTTCTGGATCCACAAGTTCAAAGATGAGAGCATTGTGAGGTTTGGGTATGGCACATTGCATGCCATACTGAATAGATACAAATACTATGTGATACAAATATTATGTATTTCACTGAAAAGTTGAATTCTGCCTTTCTAATAAAACCCACTTGTTTCTACCTGACTCATGAAATGCAATGCCTCAAACATGCCATTGCTCTTTGACAGCACAACGGGGTTAAAAAAGAAAGTCAGTGCTACTGCTACTTTCTTTTTGTGGGAAAACTGGCAGCAGCCTGGAAAACAGCAGCAGATGCAGAATATTGGCTAGAGAACAGTTCAGGTGATTCAGGATGCAGTAGTTACCATTATTAACTGGTGCAGCAGTATTTTATTAAAGGTCGTGCGGCAGAGGGCTTCATCCCACCTAAATGACGCCCATGGCCTCACTCACCATTATCACCGAATCACCGATGGCGGCGTCCTCGCTGATGACTGCACTGTAGACCACCTGGCTGAATTTCGGTGCATTGTCATTAACATCTGTCACATTTACATTCACAGTCGTAACGGCGCTCAGGGCTGGAGTACCTCCATCTTTTGCTTCCACTACTAAGTAGAAATCCTTACACGATTCATAATCCAAAGCTTCAAAAATGGAAATCGCTCCTTTGAAGCAAGGGAGGGAATGTCAACAGCCATCAAAAAACAAATAATGCTATGGACTAAGGGATTTGACTGTAGTAAACGGTACGGCATGCCATTTATCACCATGGCACACATACAAAATATATTGTTTTAACTGTAACACTGCCCAATCCAATAAAAATATTTGGTCAGGTTTCTACTGCTGTCGTTTGATTAAAGAATGATGCCAATTGCACTTGGGTTGACTCTGCAGAAAGAACCTTCACAAGGCATGAAGCAATGAATGGTTTCTCATGAAAATAACTTATTGTACCAGTATTGTAGATGGAGAAGTGGGGGCCATATCCATCCATTTGCCTGGGCTCATACACAAAGCCTGTGGGAGAACTGGATGACAACTCTGGAAATCAGCCCTGACAAGTCAACAGAAATTCACTCCCACGTAATTAACTTCTCATGAATTAAATACAAATGAATGGGGTATGAATACCTTTGAGAAATCAGTTCTCTATCATTTATGTGATTAAACAGGGACTTCCCCCCTCACCTAGGTTTATAAATTTTGGGTTCCCTCACCACACAATCAAAACTAAGATTCTCTGTAACTTGACTCACTCCGTGCTCCCAGACTCCCTCTAGGACAGAAATGACTTCTATACAAGCTCTCCACGTGTTTCCCATGTACCCATAACCTTAACAAGAAGGGGGGAGTGGGTTGTGCACAGATGACTAGTGATGCCTTGAAGGAGGTAATACTGGGCATGGCAGGAAAGACTTAAAAGCAAATCCTTAACCTTGGCAAGCTAAATCCTTTTCAGTATAGACCCATTAGGAGCAGGGCTTAAAGGTCATTTAGTCCAAGTGCTGCCCAACACAGGTCAGCTAAACGTAATAACTCTTGAAGGTACTCATCTCTAATGTTCTTATAAACCACCACCACCATCAGTTTCCTAACCTTCTTAGGAAATGTATTCGAGTACTTAATAATCATTACAGTTGAGAATTTCTTTCTATCATTTAACTGAAATAATCCAAATGCAATTTAAGCCCATTCACAACTTCTTTTCTCATGAGTGGGCATGAAGAACAGTTCATTCCCCTCCTCTTTGTAGGTATGTTTTACAAGCTTGAATACTAACAGCATGTCTTCTCTTTTCTAGCTTAAATCGCCTCAATTCCTTCAGTCTTTCCTGGTAAGCCACATTTTATAGACCTCAGATCATTCTTCTTAATCTCATCTGGGCTCTTTCCAAATGAATCCTACCTTTCAGCATGACTTGCTGGAAGCAGGAGCCCTGAAGAGAAGCTTCCAAGTGGCTAGCAGAGAGTTCCCACTGATAAATGGTGTGAAGGGCATTATTTTTCAAGCCCTGATCAGGCATGCTACATCAGCACCCGTCTGCCTGGAAACTGAGCTCCTGCCTCTAAACCGATAATAATGGAGCTGTCACACATTAATGAATAATAAATAGTTTTGGGTTTTTTTCCCTATGTGATTAAGCTTCATTATGGATTTTTATTGATTTATCTCCTTGGCTTCATTGTCAAATGTGAAGTTAAGTATCGCTGCCTAGGCGTATTTAGGTTTAAATTTTGTTAGTACTAATCAACATTATGAAGATAACAGACAACACACAATTATGTTAAGTCCCTTACATGTTAGGCAGTGGCCTCCACAGAGTGGAGAGAGATTTTTGCACACAGTAATATAAATGACACAATGCATCATTTTGAGATTTTCCAGGTTACTGGTTATTATAGCTGCACTCAAACAAGTGTTACCTTCAGCTTTCAAAATCAAGACTGTTTTGTTCTGAAGCTCTGGTGGCAGATTTGTACTGGCCCTCCTGACTGTTAAGAGAATAAGGGGATCCACTACATGAAGCACAGAATAATCATAGCTTACTGTCTGTTCATGGATTAAAACCTCAATAAGGATAAAGAATATATCCCACTAAGGAAATTCAAAGAAAAGGAGCCATTTGGACCACATAAGGCAGCTTTTCTTAGTATTTCTTAAAGAGAAGCAGCAGTATGTTTTTAAAATTTGTGATGTATAACCAAAAAAAACCCCCAAACTATGGCTGAAGTCAACTGTCAGACAACACAAATCAGGAGATATATACAGTTGTATAAACAGCAGTCACTGCCTGACATGTTGGGACTGCCAGGTATTTGGTCCTGGTACCACTGTCTGATGCTTGCTAAGGTCCAGACTGTTGAGGCTGTACTCAGCCAGTAAACATTGCAAGTGTTCCTAACTGTGAGGGTTGCGCAGTTTGGCTAATGGGTTGTCACATCTACATTGACTTCAACAGACATACTAATGGAAAAAAGTATTCTCCACTTGAGCTGGGGCAGCAGAGTGTGACCGTAATTTACATCACTCTCCAACCTAAAATTGGTTTTTAACTGTGCAACTAATTCCACATTGACAAGCTCTGAGTCTCTGTCCTTGCAAATTTTTTGGTCCAAGAGCTTTCCCCAAAGCGCTCACATTTTTCTGATGCTTTCATTTTGCATTACAAGTAAGAGCCACTTTACAAACCTGTTTTTGAGTTAATCCTGAACTTCCCTTTCTCATTTCCTGATCTGATGAGATAGGCAATCTCAGCGTTAGTGCCAATGTCTTGGCTTGTAGCAAAAACAGAAAGGACTTCAGTGCCAGGTGAGGTGTCTTCAGGTACTGTAACAAGATAATCTCTTCTTTCAAACACAGGGGGGTTGTCATTAATATCTAGCACTGTAATGGTAACGGTGGCAAACGAGGACAAGGTCAGCACAATGCTCTGATCTGAGGCCTTTACACTGATATTATAGGAAGACTGAAGCTCTCTATCAAGTGGATGCTCCAAAATAATGATTCCTGATGACCGGTCAACTGAGAAGTACCCATCTGCGGAGTCTGCCAGGGAATAGGTAACTTTTCTGTTCACACCTGAAAGAGAAGCAGATGTGAAAATGATAAAGTGAAATAAAAATCCCAACAACCACTTCCCATCTAACGGAAACCCTCCTAGCACAGGGTGATCTGCTATCACACTGGTCATTTCCAATGGGGCTGGAGAACATGGAGGTAGGAACACCTGCGGGTACAGTACTGGGAGATCAGGACATGCTGTCCTCACATGTCAAACCCCCATGGATAAGTTAAGTTCCTTCCCTCATCATGATACTTTTTTAAAATACCACTTTGCAGAACTGCTGTGTAATGAAACTTGAAAGCAGAATCCAGATATGGTCCTTGCCCAGAAAATCTTACAATTGAATTAGATGAGACAGGCAGAATGCTGAAATTGGAAATGTCTCCGAGCACATCTTGAAGGAATAGAAATGTACATAAGGGAAAAATAAACCCATAAAAATACATCAGGTGGCACAGAATGTACTTGCTACCAGTGCTGCCTTGATTCCACTGTTGAACAGCAAAATATTATCATAAGATGATACCTGTTAGACAAAAGCTGCATCAAAGAACTCCTGCCAGAATCTGGACGCTTTAGAAAGGAAAGTCCCCCACTCCCCCAATTAAAGAGTGAAAACTGAGTTGTACAAAAGATATCCTGAGTTTTTCAAATCCTGCCTGTATTTCCCAATACATAACACCTATCCACCCGGCTGCTGAATATGCAGATCTACGCTAAGGTTGTTGTCAGTAATAAGGCCTGAGGGGAAGGCACTGACTTGGTTGCTTGCTGCACTACAGTGGGATAGCCATTTCAAATCTAATTAACAGTGAACACAGACACAACCTAATTCAACTCCCCTGATGCTGGTTGTTTTTGTGATTTGGTCCTGAGTGCTGCACTAAGAGATTATAACTAAAACACAAAGATCCACTGAAATGGAGAGTCTCTGTTGTTAACATCTCTCACTCGGGCATTTGCTGCCCTTTTTGTTGGAGAACAGACTTTACAAGCCTGACATTAATCAGCCGAACAAGAGCTACCAATCCCTTCTAGGCATATTTTGTTAATTTAAAATTTGTGACAGTATTATTCTGCTTTCCAGCAGCAAAGCATTGTAGAAATGTCTGATCAAAAGCAGCACAAATCACATTTGTTTCCTGCTTGGCATAGCAGGAGTAGAGCATCCACACAAGGGGGAGCTGGGAGACTCTTCAATCACACGCACACAAAAACTAGAGCAACTACAAAGTCCCAGACCCTACTTGCAGAGCGTTTGGAATTACTACTTAGCCTCTCCAGGGAATAAAGTTTTTATGCAGTGCTTGAGACACCAGAATATATTTCAAATGTTCAAATGTCTTTAAAATAAGGAAAAGTTTAAATGGCAATGAACGT
>VYXH01003196.1:167169-181208 GCA_013397275.1 Burhinus bistriatus | reverse complement strand
TTTTTTTTTTTTTTTGATTGCATCAGAACTTCTTTATTCAGCATGGAATCAGAAATGTGAAAAATACAGAGAGATCTTCCTTCAGCAAAACAGGCAAGGTAGCTGAGGAGGTGACTCCTGTCCTACAGACGAGGAACTGAGCTCAACCCGTGAACTTGTCAGAGACTTTCATGTGTTGAAACACCTCAAGTCTGAATACCCTAGAGCCTGCTGGAGACCATGCTCATCTCTTCATTTAGCCTCTCTATACGTGTATCCAATTGCTCTGTCAGCTGACAATCAGCCAAACTGGCAAAAGTGAAAAAAGGAGTAAAACCCTCTGGGAAGCAGAAGGTTTTGAGGGTCTGAATGGCTGGAGGTGTGTCTGCATTTCCAGCAGGGGAGGATCTCCTGCTAGAAATCCTCCTCAAACTTCCACTTACAAAGAGGGACAGACCTGACCAGAACAATTAATGAGATAGTAATTAAAGCTGATCCCTGGGGACGCTGGAAAAGGGGATTTTGCCTGATTCAGAGCGTGTAGTTGAACACCCAACCTAGACATGAATTTTAACTGTAAAGCTATTTAGTATTCTGTACTGGGATCCCTTGCTGTCTGCCAGTTTCTACACAGAATTAAATACTTCTCTGAAGAAGGGACCTTAACACACACATTCCACGCATATGTGTCTGTGACCGCAGGAGAGTCTTAGTCTGGTTTGGGTTTTTCTCTGGCACAAAACCCCTATTTGATACTCAATACAGGATACCTTGGCACAAGACAGAACGTACAGATACCACAGTCTTTAAAGGCATAAATAGCTAGAAAGATGGCCTCCCCATGACCTGTGTCTTGAAACACCCCACAATTTCAGCAAGAATATCTTGCAAGGGGCAGTGGGGAGAGAAAGAATTTGGTGCACGGGAAACCACGTGGGGTGAGTTTACATACAAGAAATTATAACTCTGCTGATTGCAGTCTGATTGATGTACAATCAGACCACTCTCCTTGTATTCCAATTCCTAAAGGTGATGTCCATTAATTAACAAAATATGAATAAATTTTTTTTATAAGTGATTGCTAGTGATTCTACAATGGAGACAGTTCAGATACAGATTATGGTGTTCTGGTTGCTAATTGTAATTATAAGGGATTTTTAGGCAGAAATGGAGAGAGTTACTTCTTGAAGGCAAATGCTTTTATTTTTCCTTCCTAGAAAACAAGAGAGGAATACAGAAGTTCCAAGGATGTGGGTTATCTTATACGGGTCTGGTTTGATGATGAAAACAGTCTTATTTTTCCCGTGGGACCTGGAGGAAAAGCTCCTAAGGTGAAAACGCCATTTTATGCAAGGAGAGACAGAAGATCAGGGCAGAGGACCTGAGCTGGGACACTCACAGATACCAACCCTTGGTGGCTTTCAGCCTGAATGCAGAGGAAGAATAGAAGGAGAAATACAGAGACAGATCTCAGCTGCCTGCTGACCTTCTCCCACAGTGTGAAGAGAAGCTGCCAAGCTGGAGTCTACACTTGCTTCTTGGGAGAAAAATGACTTCAATGAAAAGCTGCCGCAGAAATAGCACTTTGAAGAAAGTGGCGTGTTATATCGATAACTGTTTTCGCTCAGCTGCCTGACCTGAGGCTGGAAACAAAACGAGCATGAGGCAAAGGTGAAGTAGGAAGTTATTTCTACTGAAATCCAAAATGCTGTAGTCCAGGGTGTACCATCTGCTGAGAAAGAAGCATCCACCAGTGTGTGTCAATGGCCTCCCTGCCATGGAGGCAATGGTAGATTCTGCTGTGACCATAAAGGAGATGTTTTCCGTGGAAAGAAAACAACTGCTCCAACACCATGGTTCCTGCACTGGTAAAGACAGCAATCCTCCCACACTGCTTGCTCACAGCTGTTGGGGGATTAATATTTGCAAACTGCATTGTGTCTATTCACTTACCCACTTAAACTTCTCAGATTTCTAAGGTGCCAATCACAAACATAAGCTATTTGAACATGGGAAGCTTTGCAGGAATTACTATTACTATAAGAGGATTGCAGTACATTTTTTAAATAAAGGAATAAGCAAGCGCATTTTCTATTTAGACTTGTATTAGCATATGATAGAATATTGCCCTTTGCCAAATCTCTGATGTGAAGAGCTTGTACAACATACAGCTATCTGGTACCTCAAATGCCATCCTTCAAACAGGGTTTTTTTCTTGTTTTCTTCCATATTGAAACAAAGGGACATGCACTGAATGTCACATAATGACTTCTTCTATGTCATTAGTACTTTAAATAGCACCATGGAAATAAAACAACCTCTTTAAATAATTCAGGAGTTATCAAATTCCTCCTTGTCTAACTAATAGAATCATAGAATCATTTTGGGTTGGAAAGGACTGTTAAGATCATCGAGTCCAACCATAAACCTAACACTGCCAAAACCACCACTAAACCATGTCCCTCAGCACCATGTCTACCTGTCTTTTAAATACCTCCAGGGATGGTGACTCCACCACTTCCCTGGGCAGCCTGTTCCAATGCTGGATAACCCTTCTGTGAAGAAATTTTTCCTAATATCCAATCTAAACTTCCCCTGGTGCAACTTGAACCCATTTCCTCTTGACCTATTGCTTGTTACTTGGGAGAAGAGACTGACCCCCACCTCTCTACAACCTCCTTTCAGGTAGTTGTAGAGAGCGAGAAGGTCTCCCCTCAGCCTCCTTTTCTCCAGGCTAAACAACCCCAGTTCCCTCAGCTGCTCCTCATAAGACTTGTGCTCTAGACCCCTCACCAGCTTCGTTGCCCTTCTCTGGACACGCTCCAGCACCTCAGTGTTCCTCCTGTAGTGAGGGGCCCAAAACTGAACACAGTACGTGAGGTGCAGCTCAATTGAAAATGGTGGAGTTACACCATGGTTTGATCCAGACCAACACCAATTAAAAGGTTGAGTATGAACACAACAGGCACAATCCCCATATGACAGCGAGTTTCTCCAGTGGCCATTACCTGCCAACTGCATCACACACAAACTAAAATTTACCCATAATTAAGACCATACATAGCGTGTTTCTCCTTTCTGTTTTCATCTGTCACCCTGAACTAATTATTTAATGTGTTTCCCTAAGTATAGCTAGCCTACTTGTTTATCTCTGGAAAATGATGCTTAACTTTGTCATCTGCTCATTTTCATTTTAAAAACTTACGGAAAGAAAAATAATGTCAAGCATTAAAAATAAACAAACAAGAAGTAAAACAGAAAGCTGTCCAGAAAGAGAACTGTAAAAAAAGTTATTTAGCAATTTAGCAGTCATCTGCAAGCATGGTATGTGACTATTGTGGTTCCTCTTGCCTCTATCTTTCATGGTGTGACTATTAATACTGGTATGTTCCTATGGCCTTTCCTGATTACCTAAACATTAACCACAACACCAATTACTGGAAGTTAAAAGTCCACAACTTCATTAACAGCAAACAACACAAAAGACGAATACTAAACCAGATTTTATAATACTCTACTCCATCATTTTGAGATGAAAGAGAAAAATCTTGCCAGAAGTACTCTGCTGAACTGCAGAAGAATATATAGCCCCATAGGGAAAGATATTTCAAGTGATTTTTACAACTTAAGCAGAAAAGCTGGCCAAGTTCAATCCATAACACTGCTACCAAGACAGACTTTCATTGCTTTGTCCCTTTTCTGTGGGGAAATGATAGCCTTAACCCCGAAGACCTTTACTCACACCAGTGCTGCAGTGGAGTCACGGTACCGTGGGATGAAAGCAGGGCCACAGAGGACAGAGATGAAGATAACCATCCCCTTACTGAAGGGAAATACTGGACAGAAATGGCAGGCATAAGCTTTTAGTGGTACGATACCTTCCATGGGTGTCTGAAACCCAGCTTTTTGTTTCAGCTGGGTTGGGTGTTGTCTTTTTTTGGTGAGACGATGAGATCTGGATGGTTGGCTCACCCTCCTTCTCTTTTCTAGCAGAGATTTATATAGCCCGGGGTACTGGCTTACATGACTTTACATGAATACTTGTTTCTATCAGCGCTCCTGAGTGATTCACTTCCTCGTGCTGATCAGACATAAGCTTGACTATTTTTCTGAAGTGGGGGAGACCATTTTGGATACACCTGATTTAGGGTTACACATTGCAGCTGACAATATTGGGCAACATAGTCTGAAGCAATGGAATGCATGTGTAGAGAGATATATATAAAAAATATATGTATGTATGCATAGATACATACACAGACACACACACATACATATATATGTTTCAGTGATCCAGTTTAAATACAGGGCTTATTCAGTCAACATAATCCAAGAGATACAATTCTCCTTGTCTAGTTCTTTGCCTCCATGTTGTTAACAATGTCTTGGAAATCTCAAAAACTACAGAAATTAATAGAAATGATACAGTATAGAGAGAAGGAATCTTGTGAGGTCATCTAATTTATCCCTGCACAAAGAAAGGATGGATGAAACTTATCCCCAAACACAGGCTATCCTTTGGTCATGAACTTGCATAACCTCCTTGGATAACACACCCCAGTGCCTCACTTTTCTTACAACTGAAAATCTTGTTCTGACTTATTGCTGAGATTGAATAAAAATAATAAAAGGCAAAGGGGAAAAGAAAGAACAAAGGTTGACTTCCTTCCTTAGAGCTACTTGTCTGATATCTGAAGACTGTTATACTTTATCATCTCAGTTCTCTTTCCCTTGGCACCCCCTTCTCAACTGTTTTAATATTTCCTGGTAGCACACATTTTCCAGACCTGTGATCTTTTTTGTAAATCTCCAGGTAGCCCACATCTTCCTGGAAGTGCTCTACCCAAAACACAACACAGCCTTTCAGGCCAGGATTTGCCAATACCAAGTAAATAGAAAGAACTACTGTTTTCAAGCATTACTTTTGTTTACCCATCTCATTAAATTATTTGCCTTTTCACACCAGTATGAAAGTGTAAACATACATTCAGCCCGTGATTCACCATCATACAGCTGCTTCTCTGCAGTTCTGCTACCCAGTCAGTCATTACCCAGACAATACTGGTGCACTTGGTTATTCCTGTCTAAACACAGGATTTCACATTTATCTTGATGACTTGCATTGTATTTTTCCACACCACTTTTCCAACCGTTAAATCCCACAACTCTGACTTTGACACTATCCAGGGTACTTGCAGCCCCGTTCTGCTTTCTGACATCTAGCAATACAGACCCTATGCCTACTTATTCATTCAGAAACGAAAATAAGAGCAATGCTGCACCCAGTACCTTTTTTAACTTACCCCTCCAGTGTAATAGTCATCGTAAACTCACCTGATGACAGTTTCATGTAAACCATGTTTCCCTAGCTTGCTTATAAAAATATCATGCCGTACAATGTCAAAAACATCACTAAACCTAAGCCATACCCTCCATAATATTTCTTTCTGTATAGCCTCTTTGCATATTGCAGAAGGAAATGAGAGTGGTTTGATGACTTCTTCTTGCTGAACACAAACCAGCTCTTAGTCATCTTGATACACATATACTCATTATTTTAATGCAAGTTGGGTGACTAAGTTCCCCTGACTACCTATCTGCAGATTTCAAAATCTAGTCCTTTGAAAGATTCAACAACAGGGTTATAGAGACTGACTACTTACAGGATTAGGTCTCCTGAGTGCCTAGGCATGGGAAGCAAAATAAGGAATATGAAGTAGGGCTTGTTTAGGCAGAAAGCTAAGCTTTCTATCATAATCCCCAAACACCTTGTTTGTTTACCTCCTACCACTAGGTAAATCTAAACTCCACAGAGCCCAACTATTATTTTCTATTCGGCAATTTTTCAGGGGCCCAATGTGCTGTATCTCTGTGTTCCTAGAACTGCTTCTGCGTTTAATAAGAAGGCAAAAGCTAGGTTTTCTCCTGAACAACTCAATGGGTGAACTTGGACCTGTAGGTGTCCTCAGGACTGACCAGACCACTGGAGAATGTGGGGCATTGCCCTCCCACTCTTCTTACGGAAAAGAAGTGTAATGGTGAGGACACCTTTCCAGGAAGGAGGAGTACAAAGGTACATTGCCATGGACTACTGCTTTTCATTGAATAAGCCCTGGGGAACAGAGCCCAGAACCCAATCATCCACCAGGCTACAGAGCAACTCCTGTCTTTATTTTTTTTTCACTCTGGTTGATTCCTGAACCCTTTTTCAAAACAGCTTCAGCGACAGTGGAAAGGACTCCCTATTTCAACTATAACCCCTTACTTATGCAATGCTGTTTTGAATAGCTGCAGAAAAAGGAATTAATAATTCAGGTCTTCCAGATCCTACATTAGTGTACTAACCCCTGGACTATTTTAAAAGTCAGTGAAGCAAATACGTGGATAAAGATATAGGAAGGTCCATGCATGTTTTAAAGAGAATGAGCCATCCTCTGGAAACTATCTTGTTATATGTATTTTACAAACACTCAGACAATATCCAGAAATATCATGTAGCTAGTGCTGGCTTCATTGCCAAAGTTAGCTACCTATTAGTTGTTGGGTTTTGTGGGTTTTAGCAAATCTTCTGTCTTATTATCTCTGTTATTCTTATTCATTTTTCAATCCTTGTTTTCTTCTTTTTCACATCCTGAATGCCTCACAAGTTTCTAGAGCCATTTTAAGGGACCTGCCCAACAAAAATAAACATGCAAATTAGAGGTTTGCTGTATACTGGCTTTGCCAGCAAATGTCAAAATCAATATCTCCTTAAGGATTTTTATTTTTTTTGTTACTTGCCATTATACATGATTCAGAGAACTGCTCTTTAGACAAGTTGTGACTATCTTGCACTCCTCTCTGACACTTCTGCACTCTCACCTGGCAGCACTTTACCCTTCTCCAAGCCCAGCTATGTGTCCCAGCTGTGTGTCCAACAGGCTCAGTTGCCCTAAGTCCTTCAAGAGCAAAGCCCACCGTTGATAAGGTTGAAGTCTTTACTCATTACTTCCATGCATATGTTCTGAAAAAGCGATGACCCACTGAACAACTTAATGGAGTGATTTTTTTCTGTGCTGTGCTCACCAGCACTTCGATGCCACTTTCTACAAAAAGCGATGAACCCTGGAGAACTATCTATGTTCCTCAGTCATTATTTCTGATAGATATTTCATTTTTATTGTTTCAATGGTTTCTTCATTTTTCTCATTGACCCAAGGAGAGGACAAGAAAAAGAAAATATACTACGCTTGCTTCACCATCCTCCTGGAGGCAGATACACTCCAGACTGGACTGACTGAAACCTAAAGGAGAAGTTATATGTTTTCCCTACAAAAGACATTTCTTATTTCCTATGCACAGGCGTTATAAGTGCACATGGTAAGGGTTTTGGGTTTGGTTTTTTTTTTTTGGACAAACTAAGTCTTTATTGAAACATCAAAACTCATTGACAACAAACCTTGCTGGAAAATATCAGTTTTGTCATAGATTTCTTTGACATTCAAGATAAAACTTTCCACTAGAAGCTGAAAGAAAATGGCAGATCCCAGATCATCAGGTTCCACAGCTGCACACCAGGCAGATGACAGGCCACAGTTTGCTCCCCGGTACTTCTTGGTGGAGAAGGTTGGGGTTAGGGAGCAGATGTCTCCTAGTGAGAAGGTCAAATGGTTTCCCCAGAAGGGCTGAGTCCCTTCTGCTGCAGCTCTTCCACTTTGCCAAAGAGGTGAATAATTAGTTCCCCACACCAAGAGCCAGACCGATTAGACTTGATTGATTTAAACTCTCCACATTAAACACAAATGCACTAATCAGACAACTACAAAATCCTTTTCATAAATCTTGGTCCAAATAATATTTAACTCTATACAACTCTTTAAAGAACACAACCAAATTCAACACAATTGACCTGTATAACCTGGCTGTGTAAACTTACCTGTGGGAGAGCCTGAATTCTTATCCTGTCTCCCTGAATTAGACTTTCAACACCCATTTTTTCCCTCACACGCACCTAAGTACCAAAGCTTCAAATACAGAGAACAAAGAACAGATAACCAGGGTCATCATTCAAATCTCTCCATCCCCAAACTAGTTGGATGGTATTTTTGGAACTGATGAATAAACCTCAGACTGTTCTGCATTCTGCTGTGAGGCTGTGAGTCCTGCAGAAGCTGGAATATACCTGCAACTCCAGGCATCCTATGCACAAATCTGAGAAAATGCTTTGAAAAAAGTAGCACGCTACATATTATTTTTCTAGGTTGCATTACTGAGTCCTATTAAATGTGCTATTAGATATGGGAAAATATTTTCCCAAACTACACTTTCTGCAAAATCTCATCTGCCGTTGATCCTTCTTTGAATTACCTCCAGCTTGGGAAGAACTGGCAGTCAGAGGGGGCATCACTATGGGTTTGCTGCCTGTCGGCACTGCGCTGCCAGATCATGGTGAGGATGTTATGCTTTTGTCTGTATCCACACTGCAGGTCTCTAGTTATTCCCAGAGGGCCCCTGGGGTGCCCACGCTGCACTGAACTCAGGGAATATCTCCATTCTTGGAGTTATCCAGAAGCCATCTAAACACAGCCCTAGACAACCTGCTGTAGGTGGCCCAGCTTGAGCAGGGTGGTTGGACAAGATAACCTTCCAGAGGTTCCATGCAACGTCAACCATTCTGTGACTGCGTGAACCCTGCAGCATGATACTTGTGCATCCACAAGGCCAGGAGACACGTTTCTAGCAAGGTTGTCCAAAGTGCTTCACCTCTGACTTGCCACCATGCACAAACCTGTGGTCCTCACCTTCAGCCCACAGTGAGAGCCCTTCCTGACTCATTTGCTATTTGCACATGCCACAAAAATGGGGCAGGGGAACACAGGGTCATTCCTGCTGGGAAGCAGACCCTGATCTGAGACAAATACAAGGCATGGACAAAACTATGTCAAAGAATAGGGCAAAGGAGGACTGCCTGGCTGGGCAAGTGAGCAGATGTGGGCCTTTGCTGTTTGAGGTGTGACTGCTATTCAAGGGAGAATCAGATCAGTCTGAATTGTTTCTGAGAAACTCCTAGATTTGGCTAGCTAGACCATGACCTGGGCACCAGCTGGCTCCTTGCAGGCTGCATGTCACGAGTTCTCCTGTACAACGTACTTGTATGGGCCCTGGGGCTGGAGAAGGGACACGGGGGTGAGGGACAGCTGAGGACAGAGCAGGGAGGTCTGTGCACTGCAGGAACTCTTTGCAACCAAATAAAGGCCACTCCTGTCAATTTTTTCTCTGCCTACATGCCTTTGTTTTCCTGCACATGGGCTGCATGCAATACAAGGTGCTGGCTCCAAGACAACCTAGTCCGTATATACTGGTCGGTTGTGTAGGAAACGAGGAAGGACCTCCACGAGCAGGTACCAGCCATGGGTTTGGCTGCAGGGTAAAGCAGAGGCTGGAAGGCAGCGGTGTCAGGCAAGACAGGGCTGGCTGACAAGGTTGTTCCCATTCGGAGTGAAATTCAAACCCCGTCTTCATCATAAACCCACAGAAAAATCGATAGGTCAGTGAAATCACAAAACTGACTACAAATGGGGATGGTGTGGAACTGCCAGTGCCCCACCGGTGATGAAGAGGACTGCAGAAGGACAGATGATGCACTGTTCATATTTAGTACAGTAAGTGCTTCTGCTTTCTGTAGACTACACCATCAATCAGCACGGGAATGGACCTGAGCGTGGAGGTCATTTGCAAGGCAAAGCAGCTGGAATTGAGGCAGGACTTCAACATCACTTAAGGCGCGGCTGAGCTTGGACCGTGTTTTCTTTCATTCTTGTATTCTGCAAGCGAGGCCGTAACACTGGAGGCATGCAGAAAACATGAGCATCCCTGGAAATGAGGATGCATCTGCAGCTCAGGTAGCAATTTGGGCTCCAGGTTTATCTTGATGTTTATCAATTTTTTAATGTCATGCTTGCCACAAAGTCCCATGTAGGTTTTCTCAGTGTGGCTGCTCTAGCACGACCCTAATTCCTTTGAAATGGGCTGATACTGTAGCTGTCTGATGGGTTTGCTCAGATAATTACACCTCAGCATTCACTCCAACTCTTCTTATGCCTTAATTTGAACAGAACGGAGTAATTTGGCACTTTGATTTGAAGACAGTGGGAGGTGGAAAATCCACTGCTCCCTGTGAACTTCTCTAAAAAACTGTAAACCCAGCATTTCTCTTTCATTTCTTAGTTTGCACATTTCCAAACCATATGGTGGCGAGTTAGTAGGAAATACTATGTTGTGGAAATTTTAAGAATTTCCAATGGAAGCAGAATGGGAAAAAGGATTGTCTTATATTAAAGTTACTAATATGTTTTAACACAGGGATGTGTTTATATTCTTGGCCCAGCTGCAATCTTTTGATTTAAGACACCTAGCTACATGGAGAGGTTATGTAAAATGAACTTGTGTGCTACTAGAGTTACGTGCTTGATAGCTAAATTAATTTTCTTCTGTTGAATACTGTGAAGAAGAATCACATCTCTCCTTCAGTGTGTCCAGCTGGTACACCTAGTTTCTAAGCATGTATCTAAAATACAAATAAGTTAAACAACAATTTATGTTCCAGTCCTGAAATTTCCCAGGATATTATTAGTTTAGGAACTTTAAGAGATAACAAAGGCACAAGGCAGATATAACACTATTTTCCTATTTACTGGAAATTGTCTTAATTATTCAATAGTGTCTGACCACAATATTTTCAGTTTTATGTTAAATTGTGTTTAGTTGCACACCACAAATTGACTTCCCTCAAGTTTCATTTCAATGGCCTCTATACTGATACGCCTAACCTTACAGTACATGGCTTTTTAAAGCCCAAAGCAGAAGAACTGTCAAATTCTAAGACTGATCGCGAGATGTTTCCTGAACGTTAAAAATTGATTTGTATGATGATTACTGGCCCCATTGATGTTTTCTGGATAACGCTCCGCAAAACCTAATAGGAATAGCTCATCAGGAATATCAATAATGCATCTTTTCTTTGTGCTGGGAACATTACACTACCTGAACTTACTCTTCACGCAGCAATAAGGAATAAGTGATTTTAGTATGGACTAATAGAACAGTTAATTAATATAAAAATCCAATTTAAAGACCAGAGTCACTTTTGTATGATACAGTGTCTTGTTTGATTTTCAGATCTAATCATTAAGGAAGTACATAGCCCCTTCTCATTCATCACATGTATCTCTCCCTTTAACTTATCTAGTTTCAGAAGGAAGATGTAGCAATTAGCTCATGCTTTTTTTTTCATTGCTAACCATCTTATTATTTAAAGTTGGTGCTAGCAACAACTTTTATTGACAACTTTTTATTCTAATGCTTTCTGTCTCCCCTCTCTCCTTGAGTTTCATCTCACCTATAAGAAAAATGGTAATTAAGACAACAGTGGAAAACAACAACAGCGGGTCTTCAGACTGTTCAGTAGTTTCCTACCAATAATTGGCTTTTCACTGCAGGACAGTATCATAATTTTAATTGTGATTTTTCAACCAAAGCATATAATGCAGCTCTTCGTAAACACATTAATGAATGCTTACTGCTCCTTTACTGATTCCTATATATTTACATTATCAGCCTTAGTAACAACTGAGACTTCCAGCATCCACTGTACTTAAAAAAAAAAAAAAAGAAAAGATTTTAACATGAAATATTTTTATATTCAATGAAAAGTCTGCTTTTTATGTGAAGCTACTCAGGCCACAGTTTTTATAAAACATCTCCAAAACCACAGGAAGTAAAAATAAACCATGGGGTTTATTTATTCCAACTGAAGTGAAGAAGCTAAAAAAAAAAATCTGATACTCTGTAGGTTTTACCTCTGTGTTATGCAAAAATAACGTTTAAATATTTATAATTGGGCCCAGATTTCAAGGTTAAGGTCCTCATGTAATAAACTATTACACTTTAAAAGAACGCACAGTTAAATAACCAGAACATTTATAATGTACATTCACAGTGTACAACAATAGTTGTATGCTACGGTAACCAGCTGGAACAAATGGGAGTTATAGCAGTATAAAACCCTAGAAAAGCTGCAATTAATCAGGTATAGGTCCCTGTGGCACGTAACTATATTATTTGCATAAATAGAGGCATGGGTATTCAAAATCATGGCTCAAGAAAAGAGGTGAGACCACTGGAGGAAGAAAGTTGGAATTTACCCCAAAATACTATCATTTACCCCTAAATGTAGCTATCACCGATCAAGAAAATGAAAGACTACATGCTTCTGTGGCTGTTGCCATGCTTTTCTGTTTGTAACACCATTATGTCAAGCTCAGACATGAGCATTTTGATGTAAAGAAACAGAAGAGAGAAAAACGGGGAGGATGCAGAAGCAACAGGAGGAAAGAATGAGGAAAGGCAGCAGCAGGAAAATTAATCTGTATTGCAAGTCCACCAACCCACAGAGTTTTTCTGAACATTAATTATTGTTTGCAGCGTTACTCACTTACCGACATCAGGATCAGTTGCTTGGACTCTTGTTAACAAAGCTTTAGTGGCTGTATTCTCATAGACACAGGCAGTGTAGTGATCAGAGGAGAACACTGGCGGATTATCATTAACATCTTCTAAAATAAGATGGATTTCTGATTGGCAAAACCTGCCACCACCATCTGTAGCTCGGGCAACCAAGTTGTACGCAGGGATTTTCTCTCGGTCGAGAGGGGCCAAGGATTTCAGCTCACCTAAAATTGATTAAAAGCAGCAGCCATCATTACTACTGTAGCAACATCACTAATTGTAGGGAGCGTGAGTATCTCAAAAACATGTAATTCACAGGAACAGGAAAGTGAAAAAAAAAAAAAATCAACCTTGCTTACTCCAATGAATGGATTAAAAACTTACTCCAATGAATGGATTAAAAACTTACTCCAATGAATAGACTAAAAACTCACAGCAGTGTCACTTCTCACTCCTCTTTACCCAAGGAAGTGAGATGCCAATATGAGCGCAGGGAGGACAAGCCACTCATGGTGGCCTTCAACAGCCTACAACTTCACCTATATGAACACCACCATGTTCTTCCAAGTCTGTCTTTCTGTTATTCTCAAGATTTATAGACTCCTGGAAACAGAAACACATTCTGAATCTGATGACAGTAGCCATAATGAGTGCTAAAGTGTTTTAATGCTGTCATTCAAAAATGACATCAACATCCCCCTCTTCTCCCCACAAAGCAAACTCCAACCAACTCTGAATTCCTGCAGATACCTCTGGCATCTAGTTTGAAAGAAACTTCTTATTCTCATACAGAGATGGGTATCACGATAAACATTAACAGCAAGAAAAATCCACCTTATTCAGACTGTGAGAGCTTTACCGATGATCCATTTTCCACTGCACAGATAAACAACCACCAAACGTTGCCACATCAACAAACAGCCACTACTAGTTGGAAGATAAGTTTTGGATTAATTTTGTAAAGGGTGTAATTTGCAGTTAAGTACAAAATTTGTTCTTGAAGAGGTCAATACTTCCCCTTCCAGACACTGCATAGATCTCCAAACACCTCTTCTTCCATCAGTAATGCTAAGGTAGTAGCAGGCGCTGCCTCCTGCCAGTCAGGTGGAGGAGGCACTGCACAGGGAATGACTTAGTCTGTCATGGAAACCAAATTCCCAAGAAAAACAGGGGAGTGGGATTTTTATTCATGGGAAAATGATTCTATTTAGCTTTACTTCCTAACAACCATAAAATCTATATCTTAGCAGAGATGAGTATCTTCTTCCAGACCAACTGCCAAATGTACATGACCTTTGTAGCAATCCACTGTGCCCACAAATTCATTACTGATATCCTTTCTCCCCCAAAATCTGTGTATAAAAGGAATGTCTTTTTTACAGGGTCTAAATACCAATATATCTAGACCAAGGTGGAAGAAGTGAAGTCCAGAGGGTAGTGGTCAACAGCTCAATGACCAGACGGAGATTAATGACGAGTGGTGTCCCCGAGGGGTCCGTACTGGAACCAGTACTGTTTAATACCTTCATCAGTGACATAGACAGTGGGATTGAGTGCACCCTCAGCAAGTTTGC
>VYXH01003196.1:132561-167048 GCA_013397275.1 Burhinus bistriatus | reverse complement strand
ACAACGAGGGTGGTGAGACACTGGAACAGGTTGCCCAGAGAGGCGGTAGATGCAGGGGAGGTTGGACTGGACAACCTTTAAAGGTACCTTCCAACCCAAACTATTCTATGATTCTATGATACGTCTTGGACCTAACTTGAGGTCTGGCAGGGAAACAAAAGGGTCGGTATCCACTGTTCTGATTATAACATTCAACCTGGCCAACAAAGACATCCTTCCTTCTCCTTCCTACCATCACCACTTCTGAAGTGGTCATCCATACCTGCTGTAACTGCAACAACTGGCTGACAAACAAGTGTAACCTAACTCTAGTTAAGGAAACTGGCACCCACTGATGTCAAGGGATTAAGAAGGTTATTCAGAAACATTCAGTTGTCATCTTACCGTTTTCCGGATCTAAGAAAAATTTATTGTTCCCAGCGCCATAGAGAGAATAGCGAATTTCGCCATTGGACCCAATATCAGCATCTTTAGCACTGATTTTAAGAATGACTTTGTTTGATGGAATGTCTTCAGGAAACAGTGCTGTGTATGCAACCTAGAGACAAAACCAGAAATGTAAGCTACGCTGTAACAGTATTTTTTAGTCTTTGCACAACCTTTTTTTAAACTCTCTGTAGCACATCTTCCTATATAGGAAACAATTTTCCTTTATGTAACACATTTCTAGCAATTCAAATCACCGTTAAGATTTGAGGTGTCACAAAACCAATACCAAATTATGACTCTTAATAGGGCCCCTCTTAGGTGTTAAATGCGGTCTCATTTTCTATCTTCCATTGGTTTCATCAATAACCATGAAATGGAAACTTTGATGAGTGTGCTAACGAAGATAACTGTTTTTATCACCTCATCCAGCAGTGTTTGAGGGAGATACACTGTGATTCCCCAGGGCGGTGCTTGCAATGACAGCAGTCCATCAGTGATAATGTAAGGATGGGAATTATGTGAGTATATACATACAGATATAGAAAAGATTCTGTGAGCAGTACCGTTAGGGAACTCTGGGTTTCACTGTGTCTTTTCTTTCACACAGAGCTTTCTGTTGCAGTAGTATCAGTTCCCCAAAGAGCCTTTCCACAGGGTAAGAGATAGCTAGCGCTGTGAAAGCTGTGGTCAGGCCATACTGCATGCATGCCCAACAACAAGAGATCAAGCTAAATTCTTCTGCCTTTTCCACTGGGTTTCTGACATCTGCCAGGTTCAGGACAGCGGGAGTGAACCTAGATTGAAAACATTTCCACATTGGTTCTGAAGGGGAAGCACATCTTTCTGCAGGGATGGAGTAGCTGCCCCGTGCCACCTCAAAATGCTTCATTTTTTCTAAAGCCAATGAAGGCCACTGTGGAGAAGACTCCTCTGCTACCTTCACTAGACCATTATCATTTCATCTTGGCTTCACAGGACTGTTTCAATCCCACTCCTCTCCCAGATCACTCCAGATTCTTCAACTAAGACCTTAAGGATGAAAATAAGCATCACCAGTGAATACCTGTAAATAGCGGGGACACCCACAGGGAAACCATCGCTTTCAATACAAGTCGATTTCCATGGGTATTGCTAACTCACCTGTTCACAAACTGGATTATTATCATTAACATCAGTGACAGTCACTTCCACAGCAGCTTGGGTTACAAAGAGGCCATCCGTGGCGGTGACGTTCAGGTAATAAACGTCTTGCTCTTCTCGGTCTAGAGGCCTTTTAACATAAACCTTCCACTCATTCTGAACCAGTCCCAGAGCAAACTTCCCTTTGGGATTCCCTCCTGCAACGAGACAAGCAACATGCAATGGGCTGGGGCGTCTCTTCAGAGCTCCTACCTAGTTTAAACACACAGATGCATCGCAGAGGACCCGGACTAAGCAGCCGTCATCTCTTTTACAGTGATCGGTGCTTTCAGACTCACAGACTCAGGAAATCTGTAATGAGATTACACTCCCTGCGTTTATTACCCCCCGAACGCCTTGTATGAAAGTGAACCAATAACTTTCAGTGGAAACAAAATCCATTTAGCAGAGCTGAAGATGATCTCTTGTTTAGTTCCCCGTAAGGGCAATCAAATTCAAACTGTGAACAATCAATAGTCCTCTCGGCTGGTACAATTGTCTTTCCACTTAGTCTCGGGAGAGGATGTAATACACCGTAGCTCTTGTTACCCAGACAATTTCATTAGCTGTTGATTATGCAATCAAGGACTGGAAGTGGGTTCTATTAAGGAATCCTCTAATGAAAGCTTTATCATACAGCTGCGCCGTTCTTCTGCTCATTAAAATTCTAGTTTTAAAAAAAGTTTACATGACACAGGAAGACACATTAGTATTAAATAGTCCTAACAAGAGGTCATTTGAGGAGCAGTTGGAAGATAAGCAGTACAATTAGATCAAATGTTTCTGAGAGTGAAAGCTGGTGAAAGGAGTGCAGGAGACGAAGCAGAACAGCGTTTTATCGTTCCATAACACTGACAGAGAACCTGGCTGTTGCTCTTCCACATCATTAAACTGCCTGGTGACAAAAGCAGGTTGGGAGAGGGAAAGTTTTAGTCCACATCCTCCTCAGGAAGGAAGGACATGTCACATGCAGAACAGTACAATACTTAAGGTGGGCACAGTTGTTGTTAATATTTCCAACAGTTATTTACTCTTTCGTCTGAAATGGTACAGCCCCCTGCCGGCTCCATGAAGAAAACACCTTCAATCACTTTTCTCTGAGCCCGAGCTCAGCCCCCTGTCAGACCAGACAGTAAAACCTTTTAAACCAACCTCGTGGCTTAACCCCAGTAGGCAGCTAAGCCCCACACAGCTGCTGGCTCATTCCCCACCCAGAGGGAAGGGGGGAAAATCAGAAGGGAAAAAGTGCGGAAACGGGTGGGTTGAGATAAAGTCAGTTTAATGGGTAAAGCAAAAGCTGCGTGAGTAAGCAAAGCAAAATACGGAATTCACGGCAGGTGTTCAGCCATTTCCAGGAAAGCAGGGCTCCATCACACGTAACAGTTACTTGGGAAAACAAATGTCATCACTCCGAACATCCTCCTTCTTCCTCCAGCTTTTATTGCTGAGCATGACACCATACAGTATGGGACATCCCTTTGGTCAATTTGGGTCAGCTGTCCTGACTGTGTCCCCTCCCAACTCCTTGTGCATCCCTAGCCCACTCACTGGTGGGGCAGTGTGAGAAGCCCAAAAAGCCTTGGCTCTGTGTAAGCACTGCTCGGCAATAACTAAAACATCCCTGTGTTATCAACACTGTTTTGGTCACAAAACCAAAAAATAGCCCCATACCATGTACTATGAAGAAAAATCACTCTACCCCAGCCAAAACAGTAAAGCCAACTACCCAGTCTTCTGTGCCCAGTGTCTAACATAACCTTGGTCTGTAAAAACATATCTGCACTTTTAATGATTTAGGATAGAGCACTGCAGTCATAGCAAACTCATGTGCTATAGAAACTGACTGAAGACAGAAAAAAACATCATTCTGCTTCACTGGGTGAACTTTAAATCCAGCTAACCTGGTACTAGCTCTTTCCCCACCATATTAAGCTTTCACCTGTGCTCTCCCATGCACAAATGCGATCTGAGAGCTACTTTCCATGTTTCTCATGTATAAAAGTGGTATAAAAATATTAAGGGAACGCCTATTCTTTCTTGTAACAGGATCAAGAATGGGAAGCATGCTAGCGTACTTTTGCTTACAACTTACTCGGAGCCCTGACAGGTGTCATGGAATCTGTCCAAGCTCAATGGAAAGACCAGGTTCTTAAACCTTCCTCTCCAGTACTTGTGTTGAATGTTTGAGTAAATAAGTATTTTTTAAAAAAATGCAATGTTGAATTTATTTGAGCTGCCTCTGCTGTCAAGTAATTAAGTGTCACTGTTGTTGCTTTTGGTGTCACAATTCTGTCAGTTCCCAGGGACCTTTTTAGCAAAAAAACAAAGCAGAGAAGATCTGAACTTGAAACTGAGCTTAAAAGTAAGCAAAAAAAGTCTAACGCACATTTCATACCTTCTTTCTACATCAAAAAGCAGAAAAGAGGTCACAGGCTGTAATCTATGCCTTCTTCATTAGCTACCAATGACAAGATAGACTGGTTTCTATTTAATATGAAAACTAAGTCAGCTGAGACAGGCTAGGCAAATCTTTCTTGTTAAGCATCATCATTTGTGCTAGCTGTAACTGTGTCAAAAAAGCACACTGTAATGAATAAGATTTCCAGAAAATTAGTCAGATATGCGTTATTATAAAAGGCCCTCTAGTCATACAGAGCACAACACTGATATATCAAAACATAGATATTTTCTGTTGATAGAAAATCACCTTTTTAGATCACAAAACCAAGCAGATCCCAATTTTCTCACCGATTTCTATGACAGTCTGCAATAATCATCAGAGGACTCAGTTAAACTTTGTTTAATCTGTTGTGCGATATAAACGCATCTCTCCTAAAGAGGGTTACACAATATGTCAATGCGGTCCACAGCCAGATCTGAATACATCCAAGGCAATGAGAATCTGTCCCTTGACTTGAGTCTTAATGTGACTTCAAAGAAGGTAGACCCCTGCTGATTGACACTAAATTCTCTCTATTCAGTTCAACACCAGCATAAAAAAGCTTAACTCTCCTTTATAAAAGGCTGTAATCTTGTCATAGTGAGTTTAATGTTGTAAACCATTAATAAAAATGGTCTTAAATATTCTTACTTAGCTTCATGATGTCAATCAGTGCTTTTCTGCATATTAGTCCTTTTGTAAAAGGAAATTATTAACTGTCCTGAGCAACTATGAAGCAATACACTCAAGGTATTGGGATCCCATTTCTAAGAAAAGAGGAAAGGTAAAATCTAATTAAAATCAGCTGGTGGCTTTTATGGCTGGCAGTAACACTAGCTTGGAGCAATTTTAAAATCACTGTTGCTTTGTTGTTGATGGAATGGCTTTTAAATCATAAGTAGGAATTTGGGGAGTATGTATAAAAAAAGGTCCTTGGGATCCCTTTTTTTCCCCCCTTTACTCCACTAGAAAAGGATCAATTTGAGTGACCAAGAAACCCATGCAATAAGCAGCAAACGTGTAACAATTTATCTGTATGCCTTTTTCATTAGTGCTACCTTTCGGGTTTTTTTGCTTCTCAGGACTGGCTATATGCTTTGTTGATGGAAGACAAAGGTGGAAGGTGTACTATAAAGTGTAACAGAAATAATAAGACGTAAACACTAAAACACCATCAAGGAAATATTCTTAAAAAATGGAAAGGCAAGAAAACCCACACTGTGGCCCAGGGAAGCATTTTCTAGTACTTATACATATGTCTTGATGCAGATCTCCTTCTGCAGTGATTAATTAACTTTTTCGCTAATATATGTACGCAGATTCAGTTTCCTAGGGGCGTTCTAATTAATTAGTTTTTCGCTCTGAATAATATAGCTTTTCTAAACGGAAGCCTCCTGACTACATGCATTAATGGATTCTTTAAAATCTTTTGGCAGTTTTCTTATGTTCTACTTTGAATGTCACAACAGTGAAGTGCTAGCTACAAAAAACACTCCAATAACTTTTTAGAAAGGCTTTGAGGCTAAAAGAATCAGCATTATCTTTTATCTTTTGTTACTTGAAGTTTAAATAATGCTCTCCCTCCCTCCCTAGTCAGCAAATAGTACAAAGCCAAATCAAGCTCAAGTTTAAGAAAAGAAAGAAAACAGACAGATACAAATGAAATGCAGAGACACAGTGATCCAAAATAAACAAATCCTGACACACACCATTACTAATGCACACACAGAGGGAATTACAACGGCTAAAAGGGAACTGAAAACTAGAAGCCAACAGTATCAGTTTTCACTGCAGTGTCCCAATCTGGGGAAGTGAATATTTACTAACTTACTTATTTAGTTTCTCTCTTATATTTACGCATTTATTTGGATTCCCATTTATTTAGATTTATTTCAATTCCCAATTAGAACTCTAGGCATTTGCATCATCTAAAATCAATAGGTTTATCCCCCACCCCCAGTTTAAGATGTTACATGTCTACTGAGCTGCTGAAATGATAAACCCAATCCTCTTAGCTTTACTATCATAAAACTGTAGACACTGTTCCTTAGCCTGCAGCACAAGTCCTCCCCAAATACTGAAACATCCATTTCTCCAGAACTCCAAGATCTCAAATACAAAATCAAAACAAACAAAAAAACGTTACTTTGCTCATACTGGGCAATCAACCTAGCAAAAAACCTCCTGCGTACAATGCCAGTTCTTTCCTCCAAAACACACCGTCCATCTTCCTTGTATTCAGCTGAACCAAGCTTGAAGACTATTGTTTGTCCTTACATTTACGTGTCTGATGGAGCCTCATTAACATCACTGAGGAACACAAAGCACTTCACTGTACCACAGTCTTAGCAACTGCCATTTTTCTGGTGGCTTTTATTAGTTTACCACAGTTAAATCTCAGTAATATCTGACTGAGTCTAGGCTGGCTAAACATCCTAGCCAAACACCAGCGGAGCCCTGGTTTTAGCCAAACTGCCTCAAATGATATAGGCAATGACCTCAAATGAGCCTTCCAAAGAAAACTGCTGTGCTCCCTAAGTGCGTTTGTGTCATCTGCACTTCCTACTGGCTTTCTATTAAGATTTATATATAGAACTTTTCCTTTGTGAATATCTCCAGCTGCTTGCGAACTACAAATAACAAAGGGCAAGTGCAAAATTCTTTCCCCCCACCATCAAATGCAGATGAAGGTGGATTTGAAAATGGCAACTACTTGCCAGAATATGTATTTATCCACCAGAATGTATCTACCCCTTTTCAAAGCTGAACAGAAGACTGCAATAAATGTTTGCATTTCTCAAGAGAGTGCAAAGGGCTCTTCAGTGATCACATCTGACTCAGAATGTTTATTTCTTTCGTCTCCTAAATGATGATTTTTTCCATCTATCTTCTGTGTGCTACTTTTCTCCAGCTGCATTTCCACAAAGTTGGTTTTGGTGAATCCACATGTCATTCTCATAATTTGTTTTCTTCTCCCTTTTTTGTCAGTGTCCTGTTTTTCCTCAGAGTTTGTTTATTGTATTCACAGAAGTTTCTACGGCTCAAAATGCCTCCGGAAAGCCACAGCATTTGAATATTTGTCTAGCTGATCTGATTTCATGAAATATTCAAGTGCAGTTCCGGAGCTCAACTTGGGGTAAAGTGTGAATAGACTCTTTCGTTAGTTAAACTATACTTTAATATGTTTTGACATTTTAATCAAAAGAACCTAAGTTCTCCATGTGCATTTCCCAAATTCAAAGGATATATTCAAAGACAGTGGAATTTCTGAGCTCATACTCTAGTAATTGTACAGTAGGCATTAGAGAAACTTTTGGGCTTTGACATCTAATGTTTTCAGAAACTAAAATACCAGCAAAATATCTGACGTATGTTAAACTGTGACAGAAATTAAGGTACAAAATAATCTATAATTTTTGAGTCACAGCTGACAGTTATTATTCAAAAGTCCAGTTACTGCTAAATTAACAGCACAAGAATGTGAAGAAAACATTATGTAACTAAAAGCACAATTCATTATAAGACATGACTGAAAGACTTCAGAACAAAGAGAAAACAGTAGCTTCAGCTAATGGTCCTGGTACACTAACATATCTTTGTTACAAACATGAAAGGCTTGCGTTTCCTATAGTACTTTCTATAATGGGATCCCCCAAACCCTTCAAATATCACAAAATCTCTTGGATGCGGCACTACTTACTTTTAGATATGTGGGAACTGAGGCAGCAGTAGCTAATGCACCTTGCCCAAAGCCTGCAAATCCTGTGTTTTACCCACAAGACTATTTCTGCCTCTGCTTCTAATATCCTACAACATCACGTCAAATATCCTACAACACATCGCACTATAAACACATAGTCTTTGAAAACCCTTAAATTGAATCCAGACTTTCATGTAAGTGGTCAGAATGAATTTCTGGCTGCTTTGAAAATGATGCTGCTTCTGACGTGTAACACAGACAACCTGTGGCTAACTGGAACATCACACCTTTCCCTACACACCATCCCACAGCTATTTCCAATTTGATAGCTAATGAAGAAGTAGGAGCCTTATCTTCCAAAGCAAAATATACAAACTATTACCCAGTTACTTAAGTCATTTTTGCCCATAGCCTGCTACTTTGATGCAGTCTTGTGTAATTCAAATTCTATCCAGTAAGAAAAATGTGAATTTGTGCAATAATCTGGTTATTACTATGCAATTAATAGAAGCTCTTGGATTGTGAAGGTTGTGACAAAGTTGTTCCCTAACAAAATCTATTGGACAATGCAAGCTGTAGGCAGAAAAAACAACTGCAGCACCCCATCACTCATAACATACACGAAAGCCAGTCTGAATCTAGGAGAAAAGAATGATAATAAATATGGCACAACAGGAAAGAGCAATGTTACCACACTTCGAAAAATATGTTAGTAATGTAATCAAAATTGCCTTATGCTATGTATAACAATGCATGGCAGCTAACCAGTGCTCCTAAGTGGATTACTATTTCCCCGGCCAGAAATCTGTGCTGATAAGAAACGGCCTCCCCCCACTCCTTCCAATGTAAAATTCATTCCTTCCTCCCCACACCAAATAGTGGTATTTCATAGTGGCTTCTGCATGTGCTTTCCTATCTCAAAAAGAAAAATGCTATTTCAAAAAATGTTAAATGCTTGGAAGTGTAAGGATTTTCTCCTTAAGAATGAAATGTTCTTCTTCCCTTGGTTGCAACATCAAGTCATGATGGTTTCCACGCTGACACATCAATTACGATGGGTTGCTGGGTCACACTACATTGCACTGCAGCAAATCATGAAGCATTAATCTTGGAAATTAGAGAGAGAATAACCCGGACAGACAGACAAACACTCCCTTCTCCTCTTTTTAGCTTTGGTAGTTGCTGCAAATTCTGTCCAAATTAAAAAAAAAAAACAAACCCCCCCAAAAAAAGAGAGATGCAATTGCTTAATTCACAGTGATAACTTAGCTGAAACCCTGCTAAGCATTCACCTAAAACTGGACACATGCACAGTTCTTCAGGAAAGCTGGTTTTGGGAAGAAAGCATGCAAGTTGTTTCTTACCTGTAATATGGTAGCTAACCTGCCGGTTGACATCAGACGTGTCTTCATCCCAGGTGCTAAGAACAGCCACAACTTCCCCTGGAGGGTCACTCTCCTTCACTGACCCTCTGTACACCTCATGCTCAAAGACGGGTGCGTTATCATTTATATCTGTCACAGTAACTGAGACCAAGGTGGTTGATGACAAGGATAAAGCTTCCCCCAGATCAGAGGCCACCACTGCAAAGGTGAAAGCAGGATCCTTTTCATGGTCCAGATCCTTCAGCGTGCTGATCCAGCCACTGTTGCTATCAATGGTGAACGCTTCTGTGATCTTCTCCAGCTCCGATTCCACTGCAAGTGTATATGTGACCTGTCCATTTGCACTCGAGTCTGCATCAACCGCTTTAACTTGCATAAGTTTTGTTCCTATGGGCATCCCTTCCATTATTATAGCGTCATAGCTAGCTGTTTCAAACATGGGCTTGTTGTCATTTACATCCAATACCTTAACCTCCACATCCACAGTCAACACAATGTCTACTTTGTCTAACTGAATGGTGGCCGCAACTTTGAAGTGAAAAGCAGGATTTGTCTCGTGGTCAAGTCTCTTATCCAGTTTTATGAGCCCCGTGTCTTGCTCTATGATGAAAACCCCATCTTTGTTGTTTTCAGCCAGCTCTCCATTAACTGTGCTATACAAAGCACCCTGATTAGGCAAAACATGCAGAATGTCAATGGTACTGCCTATGAGGGTGTCTTCTGCTATGGTAAAAGAATACTGGGGCTGAGAAAAGGAAGGCAAAATAGTTTCCGGGGGTAAAACATGGATGTAGACAGGAATGAGGGAATGCTTTACAGGAATGCCTCCATCAACTGCTTTGACGAAGAATGACAGAACTGTGTTTTTCAGCTGGTTAAAGCTACCCTTGGTGACCATCCATCCATTGTCTGGGTCTATTTCAAGCAGATCAGCTACTGAAACGGAGGCTTCACTATACAGAGAATAGGTAATTCTGGAATTGGCTCCATCATCTGGATCTACTGCTTGCACTTGGGTCACCAAGTAACCTTTCCCAACATCTGCTTTGACACTTGCTCTATATTCGACCATCATAAATTGAGGAGCGTTGTCATTCTCATCCACTACTATCACTCTCACAGTGCAAAAAGTAGTCCTGCCACCTCCATCGAGGGCTCTCAAAAATATACCAATATCACTTTCCAGAGGGTTCTCCCGGTCTAACCTCTCAGTCGTCAGAATCTGCCCATTGCTATCAATCAAAAATCGGTCCTTGGCAAAGTCATTTATTATGGAGTAGCTTATCTGGCCGTATACACCTGAATCCCCATCTGTTGCCTTCACATGGATTACCTTAGTTCCAGGAGCAGCGTTTTCTCTAACCTCTGCAACATAAACGCTCTGCGAAAACACAGGGCTGTAGAGGTTGGCCCCAAGGATCTGTATGTGCACCTGAGCTGTGCTGGTGAACAGCCCATCTGACACAGAGACATTTAGGCTGTACATGGGCTCCATCCTTTGTTTGCGATGGTTGGAAAGCGTGATAACACCACTCTTGCTGTCCATAACAAAACTGGTCCGATCATTTCCTGATAGGATGCTGTACTCCAGTCTGTCAAAATCTGAGCTGTCAGCGTCAGAGGCTTGGACGCAAGTCACAAAATGACCCCGAGGTGCCAGTTCACTCACATACGATTCATATATTAACTGATTAAAAACTGGAGGGTTGTCATTCATATCTGTTATTGAGATACTAACAAGAACCTCACTGCTTAGTGGTGGGAACCCATTATCGGTTGCTCTGACTTTCAAGCTGCACTGCTGTATGAGTTCATGATCCAGCATCCGGGCTGTCAGAATGAGGCCACTGGTGCTGTCTATATGGAAATAGTCCGTGCTGTTAAAGGTGTCCTGGACTATCTGATACTGCACAATCCTGTTATTGTCAGAGTCAGCATCAATAGCAACAACCTGCAGTACAGGAGTCCCAATCAAAGATGCTTCAGACAAAGTAGCATTATAAGCCGACTGATCAAAAACTGGAGGATTATCATTCACATCGTTAATGATCAAGTCCACAGTGACCTCAGCTCGAGCGCCAGTGAGGGCATCACTGGCTCGCACCATCAGCTTGAAAAGAGAATTTATTTCATAGTCCAGTGGGCTGATGACACTCAGAACTCCAGTATCAAAGTCGATATTAAACTGGTTGTAGGGATCCCCGTCAACAATAATATAAATGATACCCTGGCCTTCTGGACTGGTTGCATTTATGCTTAAAATTGGTGTGTGCATTTCTACATCTTCATTCACAGAAGCTGTATAAAAGGGCTTGTCAAATACAGGCATCGCTTTGTTAACAATAGTAATGGGGAGCTCTACCAAAGCAGACAACGAAGGGTTACCCCCATCTTTTGCAAGAATGACAACCAAATACTCTATATTAGATAAGTCAGAATTGAAGGCTTCTTTTAAAGTGACGCTGCCACTTCCTCTATCAATTTCAAAATGTCCATAGTCTTCCTTCAGAAGATAGGACACCTCACCATTTTCACCCTTATCTTTATCAATAGCCGTCACTCGATATATCAGGGTACCAGGCTCAGCATCAACTTGCACAGCAGCGTAGTATGGAAGCCCTACAAACACTGGAGCGTTGTCATTTATGTCCTCAATGTAAACCCTCACCACCACTCGAGCGACACGAAGGTGATCTAGTTCACGGCTTGCTTCCACCACCAGCTCATACAGCTCTTGTTCCTCTCGGTCAAAGGGGATGCCAGTTGTCTGAATGACTCCTGAGGTGGACTTGATTTTAAATTTGTTGCCTGGGTTTAATATACTGTATTTCAATGGCTCATTGAGGCGGTTACCAACAGCATTCACCACAGCAATCTTGGTGATATTAGTGCTGTTTTCTGAGATAGAAGTGGAATAAAAATTTTGTGTGAAATGGAGCCCACTATCCATGGCTTCTTTTACCATTATTGTCACCATAGCAGTGCTATAAAATTTCCCATCAGATACTCTTACTATTAGCATATAGTGGTCTTTGGAGAGGCTATTGTTTTTAATCGTGAGTACCCCTGTGCTTGAATCGATTAAAAAATGGTCCATATTGCCTTCAATTAGACTATATGTTAGTTCAGGAGGGATCGCTGAATCTGGGTCTGTAGCCTTGACTTTGAGAACCTCAACACCAACATATGTGGGCAGGAGCAAGACTGTCTCAAACACAGCCTGGCTGAAGACTGGTGGGTTGTCATTGACATCAGTTACCTCAATGGTCACTTCAACTGGGCTCTCTGCTGTAAGCTGGGGATTCCCACTGTCTCTAACATGCACATGGAAGTGGAAGTGGGCTATCGTTTCATGATCTAAATTTGCAATTGTTCTGATGGCACCTGTGCTGGAATCTACTGTGAAATACTTTTTTGCAGTAGATTCAACAATCTGGTAGACAAGCAAAGCATTCTGGTTGCTGTCAGCATCAGTGGCACGTATCACGAGGGGACTGTTATTCACGCTCCGGACTATGCTATTTACAGGAGCAGCTTCACTTATGCTGCCCGAGTACTGAGAGAAGAGAAAAACTGGTGGGTTATCGTTTTCGTCAACAATCTGAATGTTCACAGTGGCATTTGACGCCATGCCTGCCATATTTGTTGCCTGGACGATGAGCTGATAGAAGGAAGCACGCTCATAATCAAGCGCCTTTTGACTGGTGATCACCCCAGAATATGGGTTTATAGTGAAGGCTCCATCCACATTCCCATCTTTAACCTCGTAAACTAACGTGGACTGACTGATTGCAGAGAGAGAGATGACAGAAGTACCAATATCCACATTTTCATTAACCTCCGCTTGGTATTCTTTGAGAGTGAACTTAGGGTGGGAGTTATCTGCCATCGTCACAGATATCCGCACAATTGCTGTTGCAGACAGCGGTGGAGAACCTTGATCGGTCACTTTGACTGACAAAACAAACTGTCCCATTGTGGTTAAGTCTGGCTCCTTCAGTAATGTAATGATCCCTAAAACTGGTTCAATCTTGAATGTGTTTCCTGTATTTCCTAAAACACAAATATTGGAAGCAAATTAGGAATGAAATAAAACGCACTTAATGATAATTTAAACCAGGAGCAATTAGCCCCAATTTGTTAAAGGCAGTTATTGAAAAAAAACACCCAATATACACGAATTCTAAAGGCCCTTCTCGCCTTCCTTTCTGAAAATCAGGCATCTCACTAGATGGTATAGGCGTTCAAACCTTCAGAAACTCAGGTGCTGCTATCTATATCTTGATTCTGAGTATCAGTATCTGAGCAAGTGCTGCCTGTACATTACTCCTACTGAAGTAGGAAAAAGCATCCCTAAATTATGGGAATTAGTCAAATACATGTACACCTAAGGCAAAGAAACTAGATCAGAGGCTAACAAGCCAATTACATGACAAATGGATAACAACTCAGGCTCTTAATTGAAGGGGATATTAAGCAACCATAAAGAAGATTACAGTAGTTCAAGACTCAAAGAATTGAATATAAAAAGGTTAAAGTGGCATTTAGAAAAATAAACCAGAACAAATAGCACAGAAAAGAGATTCAAGTATCTTGTGGCACAAAGGTTTATCGTATGATCTCTGAGGACGATGAATCTACATGAGTGAGATTTAGCAGAAAATGTCATGAAATGTCTGTTATAACATGAAAGCAGGGATATCACTGACTGCATAAAGGTGAAAACAGTGAGTTTGGACCAAGGACCATCTCTGGGGTCTTATTTTCTTTTCAGTCTTTTGCCAAGCTCTTCTTGAGCAAGACAGATTTAAAACTTTTTAAATATATCCCTACTCTGTAATTAGAGATCACCTTTATTAGGCAATCTGTATTTTGCTGGTTCCTTGAGTGCCTGCTTGAAGCATAGGATGCTGTGTGTGTATATGGCAACTATAAGCATATAGACATGACATGGACCTCTTGGGGCAGGTCCAGAGCAGGGCCACAAAAATGATCAGAAGGCTGGAACACCTCTCCTGTGAGGACAGAGATGGGGTTGTTCAGCCTGGGGAAGAGGAGGCTCTGGGGAGACCTTTCAGTACTTAAAGGGGGCTTGTAAGAAAGACGGGGACGAAATTTTTAGCAGGGCCTGTTGTGATAGGACAAGGGGTAATGGTTTTAAATTAAAAGGGGGAAGATTTAGACTAGATATAAGGAAGAAATTTTGTACAATGAGGGTGGTGAAACACTGGCACAGGTTGCCCAGAGAGGTGGTAGATGCCCCACCCCTGGAAACATTTGAGGTCAGGTTGGACGGGGCTCTGAGCAACCTGATCTAGTAGAAGATGTCCCTGCTCATTGCAAGGGGATTTTGGACTACACAACTTTTAAAGGTCCCTTCAAACCGAACTATTCTATGATTCTATGACTTTTTTCTGAATTTGATTCTAAATACAAGCAGCATGTACTGAGCTACAGCGATTCCAATCACTATAACTTGTTCCTGTTATTGTAATTTACACTTTACAATCCAGAACTGCTTCCAATCTACAGCCAAGCATCCATCCATGAACTGGAGAGAAATATGTCTCAGGTAACTGGTGATAAACAAGAGATTTTCTTTTAATGGTGATTGTTACAGGTGCTGTGCACAGAGCAGTAAATGTGAAAATTGTAGCTGGAATACCAAATACATGGAATCCTAAATGAAGTGAGTTAATGTGAACGATTTTTAAGATGTGATTCACTATCTGTTGTAAATTCTGGGGCTTGGAGGCTAATTTAAGCTACGTACTACTGTATGTAGTTCAATACTGGTGGTGAGTGGCTTTCTATTTATATCCATCCTTTCAGATCAGTAAAGTTTACTAGCTAAAACAAAAATTACACTATTCACTGAGGAGCTGAGATTCTGCCAGAGCTACAAATTCTCATAAAGATCACAGTATCTGTCACATTTGCAGACACTACAAATGCTGCTGCAGTTATTTTGTCAGTGCTTGCTAATACAAATAATTTTTAGCCACTCACTGCCTCATGTAAGGCCAGAGCTGGTCCTTCTCCTTTCAGAATTTCTTATGAAATCACACAAAAGCTTTCTTTACCAATTGCTCTCTTCACATGTAAGGTGATGTAAGTAATTCCCCTGAATGACAGGGCTGTGTACAATCTGAATGCTGCAGTTAAAATCAGTATCCTCAACGGCAGATTTTATAGATCATAGAAACTACAGTGGCAGAAGACAGAATTTTGATGCATCCAGGATTGGAACGTATGTGGATAATGAAACTGGGGGAGCGCGTGGCTTACAGCAAATGGAAGTTTGAAGTCTGACACTGCAGGGAGAGCTCATGATGAAACAGAAACAGGCTGTAATGGAAAAGAGAGCCTCTAGAAAACAGAAAAACATGCAGACTATAAAGGACCATGTAATACCACAAGCATCCTTTCTAATCATCGTATTTTCTGTCTGCATCATGTATGATTCTATTATCAGCGTACGGGAGCCATACTCCTAGCATGTCAGGTTGCTCCTTACATTGTGGTGACACCTATAAGTGATTGGGTTGGAGTCCATAACAGTAATAAGGTATCAAGAAAAAGCTGGGAACAGTCTTGAAAAACATTGCCCTGGGAACCTGATCTGGTCTGCTCAGAGTTCATACTACAAAGCACAGTGTAAAATTTCCCCTAATCTAAGTGAAAGGCCACTGGAGACTACTGAGAAATAACTGGTTGTCCTGGTTTGAGCGACACAGGAGTATTTTCTCTTCTACTGCTTGGGACAACTGCACTTTTAGAAGACCCTAGTGTCTGAATTTGTGAAAATATTTACTTCATAGCCAGCTATGGTGTGTGGGTTTCAAGGTCTCAGTGTTTTTGAGCTCTCCAGGTGCAGGGATGAGGAGGAGCGAGACTCGGGCACTTGACCCAAGCTGGCCAACAGGATTATTTCATACCATGAATGTCACGTTCAATATAAAATGCAAAGTTTGCTGTGGAGTTCTTTCTCCCTTGATGGTGGTGATCCAGAGAACTTGTCGCCACAGTGTCAGACCCCTGAGCCCTTCTCTTCCTCTTGAAGCCGCAGCATTCGCAGTGTCTGACATTTGCCGTCCACTGCTGGGAGTGCACAGCTTCCTACTGATGGAATTGGCTGAGTATAATCCTTCTGTATTTTATATTGGTATCAGGATCAATACAGGGTCTTTAACATTATTAATGTTAATTATCTAGTTTTAATCTATTAGATCTGTTTATATTTCAACCCTCGGGTTTCCTTGTTTCTTCCTGATTCCCCTCCCTGGGTGGGGAGGGGTCATCAGATGATAGAATAATTGTCTGAACGACAATAAATTGTTGTGTGTTTCTCAAACTATAACACTGGTAATACCAAATGCAGTGCACAAAGGAAATACTTGGTTTTTAGTGTTAAGGTCTTTGTGAAATCACAAGGATCTAAGTTCAGCATTTTTAGCTGCAAAAGACTTTACCTCCTGGTTTGCTTAAGGGACTCTACTTCCACAGAGCATACAGGATAATGACAAAAAAGTTCCTTGGGTCTTCTCTAAGCATCAGGTTACATCAGTTTAATTTAAAGTGTGAGCTTGAACTACATGAAGTTAAATCAACATGAGATAGTGTAGATACTCTTATTTCATTACTTATTGTTTGTCATTTAGCCTGCTTCTAATTGACATAAGCCGTCCTAGCTAGTGACAAGTCTTTACAATCATATAAAGATAAATAATGGTCCTGTAGGACCAGAGCCTAACGCTGGGAAAGGCTTGTGATTTGATTAATGTGGGGACAATCTGTAGTATATGAGAATTTTTTTTAGGGCAATATAGGTTTCAAGTTTTCCTATTACTATACTGGAAAGAGTCATATTACTAAAAAAAAATAAAAATAGAAATGAAACATTAAGAACCCCAAAGGTTACAAATTTCTAATTCCTTCTCTCCTTTTCTAGGCACCTCTCTTGTATATACATTAATGATTTATCTCAGAGATAATTCTTAACTTAGATCCGTATAAGCCGGAGAAAGTTACATTCACTTGCACGTGTGGCAGAGATGATGCAAATGTCCGTGCTGTTACACCAGCAGAGGAATGCTTTTGCTGGGACAGATTATGTGGTGAATGCAAATATCCACAGCTTAACAGCAAAAGCAATTTTAATCTGGTATCACCATGCCCTCCCTTAGTTTCAAGAGACCTTGTGCCACTAAACTGCTACAGCTCTGCTGACTGAAGTTTTTAGCATGTCCCTGGTGTTAGTCTCCATGCTCCTCTGATCCGAATATTGGCAAAGATGCCAGGATGTACCAGCTGTGGTGGCACTTTTTTATGGATGATCCACTGTGTACTAGACTGAAGCCAGCAACCTGAAAACAAGTCTGTGGTTTCAATAGCTATCTTCTGTGATGCTTTTGAACCAATGACTTAGAGGTAAAAGGCTCTGTAGCCATCTAGTAAACATGAATGAGATTCTGTTCTGACAGGTTTGGAATATGGTAGCTTCAAAATAAAAAACCAACCAACAGGGAGGTGTCTCTTTTGCCCAGCCCTACAGGAGAAGGTAGACCAAAAAAGCTGACTTGTGTCACCATCACAGCACTGCTCTTTGCATAGCATGAATCACGATGCTACATTTTCATCCTCTGTCCTAACCTGATTCAATAGTGTAGATAAGCTCTGCGTTTTCTCCTTTGTCTTTGTCCAAAGCTGTGACCTGCAAGACTGCTGATCCAACTGCTGCTGATTCAAACACTGAGGCTTCATACAATGGGCTGGTGAAGTACGGACTGTGGTCGTTGGAGTCTTCCACATTTATGATGACTCTGGCCAGGTTTCTTCTGTAAGGGAATTCTTGATCTCGGACCTAAAGAACAAGTACATAATATACACTTGATACCCATCTAGTAAAACTTCATTACTCATCTGAGTGCTAATAATACTCAGTTCTATTTAATACAATGTAATAAAAAATCCATTTGTCCCAAAGAACAGTCTAAAATACTTTCACATGTGAGATGGTAGATAGTAAAACTAAAGAAACAGGAAGAGCTTAGAGACTTATTTTTTTCACTTGTGAAAAAATGCATGGCACCTAATCACCATGAGATGAATTTTTAAAGTGCCAACAACATGACATCTTAAATTCGGTTTCAGGTTTGCAAGAAATAATTTTTTTTTTTGTATACATACTAGATGGTCATGCCTTTGTCCTGCCAATCCCTGCTTTAAAGCATAGAGGCAAACATGCCTTGCCCATTGTTCCTTCTTTCAAAGAGCTACAAACAATTTTACCCGCTATCATCAGCCATGTATCAGTCTAGTGCTTAGAGCTGCAAATGTACTTTTTCACCATTATATATGTACATACCTTTTTGAAGATGACTATACCAATAGTAAACAGTAGGATAACTTAAGTGCTTAGCACTTCCAACAGAGGTATCATTTATCATAACTATCTCAACCCCCTACTAAAAATCTCAGCATTGCTACACTGATAATCCTGCCAACACGATCCCCAAAAGTTTGGTTCTCCATAAGTAGAACAAAACCCTTACTGTATCAGGTGGAGATCAAACACAAGCACTGGGAAATGACCTCTATCAGCTGCCTCTGTTTATATTTATTTCTTAGCCTGCTCACCAAAGGACTTGCAGCTTGTTACACTGCGAGCTGAGACCCCATTCAGCCTCTGCTTGATGGATCTCACAGCAGTTCTCCGATTCCTGCGCTCCCCCACCCAAAGACGGCCTCGTACCTAACACGTCGTGAGCTGTTCCTTCAAAGATCTCTTCTGCAGGAGTCTCAAGTGGTTAAAGAAAATAGTGGACTACAACGTTTAAACTAACACAGATTATTTTTTTTATTAACCTCCAGTCCATAATATACAACCTTCACTTGAAAGCAGGCAGACCTATATTCTGTAATTTACGCACACTGAGCAAAAAATGATAATTAATTTTTTTCTGCATACCCAAACATTTGGAAATGTAGCTGAAAGCTATGTCATATATTAACAGCTTATACATTGGAATAAGTCTGTAAAAGTAAACTATAAATAAGGCTTGTATTCAGAAAGGCTGTAGCACTCTCTATGTCAGGAAAGCAGTTATCTCCCTGTGAATAACTTCTCAAATAACTTTCAGCCTAACTTCAGAAACTCTGAAAATTACCTTGAGCGAGAGGACCAGATGCCAAGAGATTAAATAATTTCCTGCTTGCTCTCCCTTGAGATAGCAAATCATATCATATTACATACAATGAATTCACAATAAGTTTCCCAAAAAGCTCAAATAAAAAAATCTAATATAAATACACAGCAGGGCAGGCAAGACTAAATTAATGACTACTTACTGCACTGAAAGTCCTTTGCTCATGCAAAGACTAAGGCACGTATGCACCTGAAACAGCAGTAATTGTGTCCTGACCCAAGTGAATATTGCATTCTTACCATGACATTAAGGATGTGCTTATCTTGAGCTTCGTGGTCTAATCTCTCAGCAGTATAGAGCACCCCGGTGCTGGGATCAATTCTGAATTTTCTCATGCTGACTGTATCGATGCTGCTGTGAATAGTGTAGCTCAACTTATGCTTTTCATCTCTGTCTATAGCTTCAATTTGCAGAATTTCAGTATCAGGGAGGATGTCCTCTGAAATGGTGACATCGTAACTTGGGTGAGAGAATTCTGGGCCATTATCATTGTTATCCAACACTTTGATAAGAACCTACAGTTAATAAAAGAAAAACATTTGAAGTTATTGAAGTCTAGGGAGATTACTGAATAGGCACCTAGAGAAATAGAATTTACTTTAGATGGCTGATGATGTTATACTGCTGTATGGTGGGACTGAGAAACATCATTTAGTATGAAATATTTACTGTTCAGATGAAAAGAAATAGTAAGGATATGACTTTTGAGGCAAAATGTTCCTAATTATAAGACCTACAAAGAAGTCCATGTTTTCAGTATCTATAGATTGGAAAATATGCCTACAATGGTCACAGGAAAGGTTTTGTTGTCCCTTGTAACTGCTGTGGTTACAAGAAACTTCTAGAGCTACTATGGGATTTTCTTTCCCCCTCACTATTAATAAGGCTATAAAAGAATCTTTTTCATGTTACTTAAACCTGCTTTTTATACAATCAAGATTTGCCTAAATCCTGTGTTGTTTTCTGCCCAATATATTGTGTTGGGATGTACTAGAAATGATAAATCATGACAGCAGTGAAAACTTCCAGTTCCCATTGCACCTTAGGCTGCGTTGGGAACGGTGATACTTGGTGAGGTGAGAACAGGAGACGTGACCTCACAACCATGCAAGCCCACCCCACACAGATCAATATATGCCACCAAGGACAAGTAACCTCAGGGCACTGGTGACGGGGAAGGATTTTTTTTATGGTTTCACCCTTGCTCTTCCTTTGCCAGTGATGTTTGTCTTCATTGCCAACTAAGTCACTTTCCCCTCAAACACCTATTTGCATCCCTTCTGTCGCAGTTTGTGAACGGTAGGACTGCGGCTAAAAATGTGAAAGAACACTGTGCCATTTGCTTCAAGTCTGTCTTTAAAACCTAGGTATTGACCCTTAAAGAAACTTGGAGAGGGGGAAGGCAGCCAGGGTGCTGCTGTTGCTGCCTATTACACCCATTTCAATATATCACAAGCTGCCCCTGGTAACTAATAAGAATCACTGTTTTCCAGGCTTTGCCTTTGGACAGTTCTGTGACTACGCAATGTTATGTGTGTGTGGCTCCAGTGAGGTTTCACGTTTTTCACCATTGGAGGAGTCACTCCCTAGAGAAAATTTGCTTTCTAGACTTTATATACTATGGATTCCTTTGGGCAGCGTGGCAGCAAAACCCTTGATGAACTACATGATACTGAAAGGGGCAAGGCAAAGGGTCACTTCTTTTTCAGTACTGGAAACTAAAAGATTTTTTTGCAGAATATGCCTGTGGAAAGCACACACATTATTTTACAGTGACTGAAATGGAACAATCTTTTTATTCAAAGGCTTTGAAATCAGAAATAGTCCAATGAACTACACGGGAAAGGCCATGCAGAGGACTCTTCCCTAAGACTAGGAGACTTGACCCATCCCTTACAATATTTTCTTTGCTGTTCTGAAAAGAACTTTGCTCTTTTTTAAGCAAATATTTTATTATGTTGCTTGATCAAGCCCTGTTCACCCACACTTTCTTAACAGAAGAAACAGTTATACTTTTACTGTAATATTGCACAAACAGATGTTGGCCTCAGAGAGAAATGAAACTTTAGATTTCCATGATATTTGGAAGGGTTTGCAGAACACATTACCAGAAGGAACATGAGCAATTGTAAGCGGCAGTCATAATGAACTAGCCTGGGAACTGTTTAAAAGACAGCTGAAATAAAATGCTCTGTAAGTTAAATGGCATAAGACTTCAACTGTGCATTCCATACGATTTAATTTTCACCAGATTATGGTACGCCAGAGTGAAGCAGGGCGCAGCCTATATTAAGTTATGATTCAGTCTTGGACAGATAGCAATAAAATTGGGGGGAAATATGTATTGCTGGGCCTATAATAATGATGAAGAGTTACTTAGCTTTTTATATTTTTGTTGTTGCTATAGAATATATCAAGGTGTGTTTCTGACTTGACTGAGGAAAAAAAAATGCCACACCCACATCTGAAAAATATGTGAGGAAATGAGTTGTAATATATGAAAGAAAGCCCAAGGGAAAAATGAAAGACTTCAGCCCTGCTCTAATGGGATACAAAGCCAGCGCTGAATCACTTCTGTTAGTGTAAGGGAGAGACATTGACGCAATCGGAGTTGGGGATAATCTGATTACCAGTGTTTAACACTTAAAGACATCTTCTCGAGCAGTTTTGATATTCTCAGTCCTTGCCAGCTACCACTGCAACACGGCTGGATTATTTTACTGCCGCATTGTTAACACAGACAACACCACAATTTATTTTACTTTTAATTAGTGGCCAAAAACTTTGCCATGTACCGTTCTAGATAGTCTAACAGGGAAGTAAAAACTTTTCAAATGGATTCGACTGAAAATACCAAGAGTGTTTGATTTTGCTGATGCTAGTACAGCACAGTCTACCTTGAACAAGTAAACATGTTTTTAACATTTGTTTTTAACTTTGCTGTGTGCAAGCTCAAGCTATTCTGTAAGAAAAAAAAAAAGTACAGATGCACACCAATGTGTCTTAAAGGTACTGCGACCGCGGTGACATGCTGTTTTGTCTGCAGTGTCTGTGATCGCCCCAGTGCTGGGGTTCATTTCCCGTTATATCGAATGCATTTTGGGATCACTGGCAAGCTGGGAAAGCAGAGGAAGGCATGAAGCTTTAACCACCACAAAGCTTGCACCGTGACTGTGCAAGCCACAGCTCCGTGATTTATGCCTTCACTAGACTGCATAAACTAAACAGGGTGGGACTGGATCAGCACTAGAGACCAAGGGTAAGCCATGGAAAGCTATGGAAATTATAGTGTGGATTCATAAAGCAGCATTTCTTCCCATGGAAAAAGGTATAAGCTAATGCCCTGACACACAGATATGGACTGTGTTGGTGTCTGGGGAGTGGGAGGCATGGCGAGGGGAAAAGATAAAAAAATTGAGGTCCTCGTTCACTGTGGTCATCAAACCTATGGGGAGCTATGCGCTTACAATTGCTTTGATGGTTTCCAGAAAAGAATCTTTTTTTTGACTCTCGCTTTGTATCTACTGTAAAACTGATCAAGTGCCTGTTTAAGTGGCAGGCACCTTCCTCCCCAGAGATGGCAGCATTTTAATGATTTGTCAAGTGATCCACATTGAAATACGCATTATTTATTACATGTTCTGCATTTCAACAGCTACTTCCATCTGGAGATGGAAGGCAGCGGGTAAGAGATGCTAATGAATAAAGAGGTCATTATTGATTCACAATTTCTTCTATTAAACCAGTTAAGAATATTTCTAATTTTTGTCAGCTGTCCCTCAAAATCCCTGAGAGTCAACTGTAATTTTAACATTACAGTCTCCTCTTTACTAGAGGGGAGTGGATTTCCCTTGCAACAAAAGAAAGTTGGATTATATATGGGAGTACTGATTATACAGAGCTCTGTTAAACCCACAAGCTATGGAAAAGGAAAATGGAACTCTTTTATGTTCTTAAAAATTTAACTGTCTTGGGAGTTACTTGAAACAAAATCAGGTAAAATAAAACAGAACTTAAGTGCCATTTTAAATAGATATTAGTCCTGCAATCCTTACAACACTTTTGAGGAGCAAGTGACTATTATTATGCCCATCCTTTGCCCAGGAAAACACTGTCTTGCAGCAAGGTTAAACAATGTACCAAAGCCACAGGAAAAGCACAGTGGCAAAGCCGGGGAAGATGTTTTGGGTTTATTTTTGAACCACACCCCTTTTATTAGGTCACCTTAAAATGCCACCTTCCTATGCAGACGATTTCTTGCTCCAGCAGGATAACTTCTAATACGATGTTACTTAAAAAGAGGGGGCAATCTTTTCCTTTAATAATAGACAAATGTTACGCTGACATGAACCCCAGGCTCATAGAAAACCTGATCCTACAAACATATGTGAAGTTGAGTAAGCCGAATGCCACCAGATTGTTAATATGATGAAAGTTACTCAAATTCATTTAACGGCTGCCAAACTTAGGCATAAAATCTTGGTACTACTGGCAAATTTCCCATTGACTTCAAAAGGGCCAGCACTCTGCTCCTTGAAGCCTTAAGCTTTAGCCAGCCTGTAGCACGTCTTTCACCCAAAATCAAGTGTTATCCCACTGAAGTGACTCAAAGACTCACAGTGTATGTGTAATTTAATACTTCTTCATGTTTATTTCCAAATGGAAGACACGTCAAGAATGAGCTGTGTCGCATAAATATCCTTTATTACTGTGTAGGTGCCTGGGGTGTTAAGCTGTGACAATACCCATTGTGTAAAATCAAAGACAGGCTTTAAAAGTTTCCCAACAATCTCCCAAAGGTGACGAATGGAAATGTTTACTACTTGTTTGCTGCTAAGTAGGGATTTCTCTTTGCTGAGGACTGTGCAAGGTTACTGACTGAAGCACTTTTCATAGACAAACATTAGTTGCAAGTCTTTTTTCCACGCTCATAAAGCAAACATGCAGCAAAGCAGTCTCTGCCTGGTTATCCTTGAAAGCTCGTATCTTTTCCAGCGCGTCGCAGGCTCAGAAAGGCAGGCTTGCCTCCTTCTGCTTCCATTGTGCAGAGCCTAATTTATAGTCCGAACAAGCGCCTCGCTATAAAAGATTTGCTTCTCCCTGCTCACTTCCTATTTCCCACAGTTAAAGCAAATTTTAAATAAAGGATTCACAGGCCTCCAAGCTTACAAATTAGGCAAAGTAACACTCAGAGCATTAGCAAAGACTTTGTATTCAAAATGGTAAGTGAAAGGCCTAGAGAAATACAATCAAATCAAAGCAGGACAAAACCTAACGCAGGAAGTCTCTCCAAAGCTGTTTTTAATGTTGCCCATCACAAATACCTTTGGTTTAGGCACAAACGTATTTGAGTGAAAACTGGATAAATGCCAGGCGCTGCTTTAGAGACATTTGGAGCTGGAAGAATCTGCTTGGCTAATTGCTTGGTCTGGGCACAGTGTTGTAGTACAACCTATTAAGTGCCTGAATTGCTTAAACTCAGGTTACGTTTTTGTAGGGGTTTTGAAAACCTATTTTGATTTAATATTGCTTTCAATAGTGTTACCACACAGCTTTATTTGCTACTTCCTGAGAAGTTTTTCTCTCCTCCAAACCCCAACCTGAACATAAAAACCGCAGTTTCCCTACCAACCTCAGTGGCCTGTTGTTTATACTTTACCTTGTGTTATGTTAAAGTGGGGGAAAAAGTCTTTGTTTCGCAGGTAAGGCACTGCTGAGATCGCTGGATGGGACAGAAAAAAATAAAGGGTTGGGCTGGTTCTAGTTTGGAGGAAATGTTAAACTCAGCAAAAGTGAAAAATTGAATTAAAACACCACATCTTCTTGCCAGTCCTAGATGAAACCATGGCCCAGAACCTCTTCTGGCAGGCTCTAATGTCTTCTCCACATTTTGGCCATGGTCCTCTAAAAAGAGCTTTTCACTGTTCAGTTAAGAGAACCACCCTCACTCTGGATGATCCATCAGCTCCTCTTTGTTAAGTAACAGTTTTATGAAGAAAAGGTATTCTCTGAAAGGTGAGACCAAGTTTGGCAACCTGAAACTCACAGCTAAAGTTCAATCCTGAGCACAAGAATAAATAAAAGTCCACAACCTTCTGCAAGGAGAGACAGAAAGGGGCAATGAGCAGTAACTTCTCCCATCTGCTCTTCCAGCCTGCTTGGCTCAGCTGAAGGTATTACAAGGAACCATGTATTGATCTACAAAAACTTTTCAGAGCGAACTGCACGTTCCTCTCTGAGTGTCCACTCTACTGGGAAATAGTGAGATGGTTTTGCAGTACGTGAAACTGAGGCACTTTTTGCTTCCTTGCTTAGAAGCATCAGTCTTCGTGCTTTAAAGCATCTTTTTTTATTGTTGTTAGGATGATGAGAAACAAGGAGAAGGCAAGAAAATAAGCAAGAGATTAAACTGTCTTTTTCATGTAATGCCATGACTCCAGGAGTTTGTTCTTAAAAAAAGTTATCTGCTAGTACAATTTTCTCAATAAAAGTGAAAAATTATCACCACTTAGATGATTGTTCCCCACTGTACTGTACTTCTGTGGGTATTTTAGCAAAACTCAACAGTATGCACTACAAAGAAATAAATAAATGCTCTTCCTGTGTTGCGCTTGGATGTAAAGGAACTGAGTTGCCCAGTAAAAAAAAGGAGGCTTTGGGATAAACCTGACTCATGACCAAGAGAACCTCTAACATTAAACAAAATTAGTGGCAGGAGCTGGTATTTAGATGCCATTACACTGATTTCTTGCTGGGAGAGTCCTCCCTCTGCTCAAGTGAGGGCAAAAGACCCTTTCCCAGCCTGAAGGACGGTGGTGGTGAGGAGCAGGGCCACCACATGGAGCTGCTGTCCGGGCTGTCTCCAGTGCGCGGGACGCAGAAGCCCCGTCCCCTCCCCAAGGCCAACAGCTCCCCTGGCAGCTGCAGGAATCGTGTTTCGTGGGGATTTAGAGCCAACGTATGCCTTCAGCCTTTAATAAATTACCGCGTGGCCTTGAGCAATGATGAATTAAGCTAAGGGAAAAAACCCAAAGCTCTCCCTGGCTAAGTCAGGAGACAGCCTTCCTAGAAGTTAATCAATGTGACAGAAGCTTTATACCCACGCTCCAAATATATAAATTAAGCGAGTCAACATTTCTTCATCTTTGCCCCCTCCACCCCTCCCCATCACGGCTGTGCTGCCGGGATGGCTCAGCTGGACGGGCAGCATGGTGAGTGGCAGCGGCTCAGCAAGTCCTGGCGCTTTGGTTCTCACTTTGGAGATTGTATTCCTTTTTGAAATCCCGATCATGCCCAAACCAAATAGGCTTTCAGTTACAAAGGAAGTTTGTGATTTTTTTTTTTTTTTTAATATTCCTTATGTTCTTTTTGCCTCTTTTCACAACAGCGAACCACTAATACAACAGATGCAACTTTTAAATCAAAATGATTTCCTTCCTCTCATGGTAGTTTATTGGAGTTTAAGGCGTGCAGGAACATTGCTGAAGAAACTTCTGCAACACTGTGCCAGGGATCATGTTACTGAAGCAAAAATCTTTGGCATTTTTACGCTCTATTTTACCACCTCCAACTGTGTAATAGACCAAAGGCCAGGAGGAGATAAAGGGAAACAGGTGGGGTGGAATAAAAAGCAAGACTGTTCCATTTGGCATGGCCATGATCAGCTGTTTCATAATAAACTATCGCACTTTGAGGGGGGCTTTATATTATTTTCTTGTTATACAAGGGGATGAATTTATACATTTGCTTTCCACTTGCTTCCTCTTCTACCATATCTTCTTGCAGCTATAGTTAAAAATGCAGGTGGTACTATGTATCTAAGACAAAACACTCACAATGTCATTTTATCAAAACTCAGAACAAGGCCACTGAGAGCCATCAGTAGATGCTTTTTTGACTCTCTTCATAACATATTTTACTTAACCTATTAGTTTGATTTTTTTATTATTGTTCTAAAAGGAAATAAATATGAATAAGGTAACCAAAGGCTCCAAAGTACAGTCAAAAATACAGTATGAAAATTTTGTAAAAGGGAGAGATAATTAGGCAGGCCATAATTCTGGCAGTTTTGAGATAATGATCGCTTTTGAAGTCTCTGTTGTGAAGACCAAAAGAAACACGTTCTCAGATGTTGTCCGGGCCACAATTAAATACTTAAACATTATCCACATGGAGAGAAGGAGGTAGAGGAAAGGAGGGTCTGTACCCCCCCGATGATTACCTAATGCTACATTATTGCAATCTGAAATGATTATCTTACATTCTTAAATAGGTCACATCTCTGTTACAAAGAATGCTGAGGCTTCTTTTAGAATGCAACAGCTTTGCTGAAATATGTTTTTACCATATGTTTTAATTAAAAATGTCAGGTTTTCATCAAAATAGGTTTTGAGGACTGTCATAGGGGTCAATTTATTAAATCAAAAGCAGGAAAAACAATAAACATAATATCCGTGAGAAGAGAAACTACTTGTATCCAGCACATTTGAAATTCCCTGTGCTTTTTAATATTTGTTTGGCTGAAATGTTTGCAAGAAAAAAAATGTCGTGTTAGGGATTCAACACCACATTTCTAAAATGTGGACTGAGAGTGTCGCCAAGATTAAAAAATAACGCAAAACAAAAAACTACTCAACGGCTGAAGAAAATGCCTTATGGAAAGGGAGCGTAAAGAGGTCAGTCATTCTCCTTTGCTTGCCTACCAGAAGGCTGGGAGGTGATTCGACTATTCTGAGTAAGTGCCTTCCTGGGGAGAAAATACTGGTTTTCAAAGAGTTCTTTAATTGAGCAGAGAAAGGCATAACAGGGAATACAGGCCACATATAATCAAATTAAAAATACAGGATGTTTTTAGCAGAGACGCAATTAATTACTGAAACTAAGAGGGAAAATAGCAGATTTCCTAACACCTAACTTAATATCAACTGATGTTTTCTAATCAAGAGTGGATTATCATGAGAAATTATCAGATACAGATACTTAGACAGAGATTTTAGGGCTGGTTATAAACAGGAATTCAGACTGAGAAAGCACTCAATGATTTAAGTCTCTTAGGAAAGTTGGTGTTGTGACTCAGTGAATACAGATTTACATGCGAACCAATTGAGCAAAAAGGCAAGGTAAACCAGAAGCATCTGCATGTGTTCAGGCCCTCTTTCTGCAATTATAAATAAGCAAAAAAAATGTTCAGGCCCTCCTTCTGCTTTATAAAGAAGGAAATGACATCACAAATCTATTTTTTTCCTTTAGAAACCACATTTAATCTGGGATTTGAGGCTGCACGCAGGTGTCCTCAAGCAGGATGTCTTTTTGCCTAAGTGTCAAATAATATCTAGGCTATAGGCACACTTTACACTTGGGCAGTAATTCAGATGTAGGATTTCAGGCCGTAGCTAACCCATACCCCACAGCTCCACCTCATATTGAAGGATTTTGCTCTTTGGAGTCTCCCTGGTGCCACCTGGACCGCAAAGTCCCTGTCCCTGTGCCATAACCCTGACTGTGTCCCAACTCCAGACTGGTTCCCACCAAACAGATACCAAGGCTCTACGTCAGGGTGTCTCCGACAAGGATGTGTCAGAGCCAGCATTATCCCAGCCCTTCATGTTTATCTGACCTGACTTTTTAATTGCTGAAAAGCACTGACCCTGATAAGCAAGCCTGGTTTTAAAGGGTTCACTGGGACTGTTCCCAGAAGACAATGTAATCGCAGGCAGTGACACTAAAGGAGAAATCCTTTGAATTTTAAGTTTCGCCTCTGAACAATTTCTTCTCTGAACAATTGATCCTGTGTCCCACATTTGGGTCTTGGGAGGACGAGAGGTATAAACTCCATTTAATACAATCAATAGCAATATTCCCCAACACCATAGAGGCATTATTGTATTTTGGACCATTGTGGGGTGATACAATTGTCAAAATGTAAGCTTTGCCACCTGTGATAGGGACTCCCTCAGCTGGAGGAAGGCGAATTACTTTCATGTTAGCATGAAGAGGACAAAAGGAGAAATAACTCTTTGAAACCTTCAACAGCCGATTCTTTACAACCAGACGGCAAGGCTCTGAAAAATATCCCCTCCGTTAGTTAACAGTGGTCTCAAAGGATGAGGTTTTATTCGAATGGCAAAATTATTAATTTTTACAGCATATACATTCCACTAACAAATGAAAAACTTGCCAAGAAAGGAATGTGATATTCTACCTGAGTCGTGGCAATGTTTGTTCCATCGGTGACCTCCACAGTCATATTATACATTGACCTCTGCTCTGCATCCAAGGGCTTTGCAATGACAATAGTGCCCACTCCCTTCTCCGCGTCGAAAGAACTATCGTAATTCCCTCCTAATTGTTGCACAAAAATACAATTAAATTAGCCATCTCCGGAAAATTTCCATTGAAAATGTTCCTAGAAGTGGGCATATCTGTTTACTGGCATCCATCTTAACGGCTTGCCTTAGCATACACAGTACATCTACTGATACTTCTTTGTTCATAACTCATTTATATTTCAAAGCACAGTTTGTATATTGGAAAGCAGATATCATTAAAATGCACTGCAAGAAAAAAAATCTAGCAGTATATTTAAGTGAACCATAACTCAGTCTATAAAAAGAACCAAATGGCTATAAGCTCATAAGATGTGTGCCCTTGTAGTTTGGATAATGAACAAGCACAATTATCTTTTTGTATAAAAATCTTTTTAAGAGGGTTTTATTCTGCAAATTTTATTTTCAGGAAATTCTCACTGATGCTCGTGGGTGCAAGGACCATCAACTGCGTCTTTAAAAATAACAATTATAATCAATTTAAAAAATGCAAATAGAGATTTGTTATGTTAATTTCAAGGACAATGATAATTACTGGCAGCAAAGGTCAAATCCTACTAGTCTTTTAGGAATTATTTAAATAGATCTGACAGGATACACATCATAAATTTCTTTCCATTAAAAAAACCCCTCACAAAGCACTGTTCTGAAACTAATATCCCCTTATCCTGTCACACACTGAGTGATGCAGCAGTGGGAAAACCCTCCTGAGTCTCAGGTGAAAGAAAAAAAGAAAAATTAAGAAAAAAAAACCCTATTAAAAAGTAAAAGAAAGCCATGAATAATTTGATATTAAAGGGTTACAGGATTTCTCAGCCACAGCTATAGTTTATAAATTAGAACCACTCATGGAAGCACACACTCCCTGCTGCTAAGTTGCTTCTTACTCGCTCATCTATAAAGTGGAATTTATTATAAGTGGAGTCTGAACATTTTGGAGGCTGGGAACAGGAAAAGGTGGAACACAACACTGCTGACAAACAAACTCTTAAGCTATATTCATCACACAGCAATGCAATGCCACTAGCTACAGTCTCTGACAACTCAGTTCTACAAAGCGGAAAAGGCTTTCAAAGCCTGCTGGTTACAAAAGTTGTGCAAGAGCTTCTCAGACCTCTTGGGATTAGATGCACAGGTAGAAAAACATCCATTCCATTGACTTAGCTCTTGTGCAATACACAGAGGGAGATATATATTTGAATGGCAGGTGTATTATCACAGAATGGCTCTCATTTTAGGGATGGGGATGGAGAAGTGAAGAGGACAATCTTCCTTGCTCTACCATCAAGTCTTGCATCTGCATGGTTTGCTGACCAAAACCAGCACTATTCTCAGAAAGAGTCATGCATGTAGTGAGAGGAAAAAGGTTTTGGCATTCCAAGAATTTGAAGTGGAATCACAGTGAAATTGCAGCCCCTGAATCCCTTAACATGAAGAAACCCTCACTTCTCTCTACCTCTTGCACAGGATATTGCAAAGAAAGTGTAAGCTAGAAGAAACACCAGTCTGTCCATATCTGCCTTGAAGGCCATTCAGGGAGGGGGAGAAGAAAGGGGAGGAGGAATAAGAGCGCAGGTGACCTACGCAAAGGAAAGGCAGAATTGGTGAACTTCTGCCCACTGAAATGATCCAAACGTGGTTGCTTCAGACGTGCCATCAGAATTCCTTATGCTGAATATATGTGTATACATATATATGGCTCTAAGCCTAACAGATGTCTTTGTGGTTCCTCAAGAAAACACTGACACTGGACCTGCTGTGATTTACGGTGGATAGAAACACTACTTATTCCCTAACCTCCTTCTGCAAGCCCAAATTGCATATTTTTTGCAATTGATATACATATTTAACACTACATGACACTCGAAAAAAAGCATAATTGTCCTTGACATTTAAGCAATACCAAGGTATTTGGACATTGATCATATCTTCAGTGTTTGTTTTTTGTTTTTTTTTTTTTGTTTTTTTTTTTTTAAAGTTAATCTAGAAGAAAAAGATGCCATCTCTCAATTAATGTTTTAAATTGACTTACTTGAGAAAAATCGTACCATGAAAACCAACTCTGAAAAAAAGCCTCCTTTGAAGAAGTGAGTTTGAGATACTTGCAAGGAAATCTCTGCTGAAATGAAGCTAGCCTTGGGACAGTAGGCACTTTATAAAGAGAATGTTTCATACTGATAACCATGAAAACAAAAGGAAAGCCTATACTTCAAGATGCTTAATAACCATCTTAATGAGCAATCAAAACTTATATGCTATCAACTGGCGTGCTCTTCCAAAGAAACCCTGCCTTTAAAACTTCCAAGAACTAACATGGAAGTGTTAGCAATCGATGTTTTAAATGCCCTTCCTCTGTTAGCTTAGAGCTGGGTTTGCAGGGTAGTACGCGGTGTATTGCAAAAACACAGACTTCTTCAAGCCATTTTCATTAAGTGCAGCATATTATTCCCCTAGAATAAGAACTGAAGCCATCATATGAGGTTTTTTTATACGATATTCACATCTTCCAAAATGGTCTAGTGACAAACAAATAGATCTTGGTTGTCAGCCACCCCACTCTAGCCTACACTTGTAACTAACCAGGCAATGCACTTTATTTTACATTGATTCAATTTCTATTAAACAGGGCAGAAACCGCATCAAAGACTGAGACAGAGATGGATCAGAGAACATCCGGCTGTGAGATGTGTGATTATAATCTCTGTTGGAGTGAAAACTTGATTTATTCCTGATTCAGTCTGGTACATTTCAACAGACCATGGTCAGCTGTTGACAATGAAGATCCACTCAGATGCCTGAACTTCTGGGAATACTGCCTGAGATACTGGGTCCTGCCTCTCATCTGGAGTACTACAGGCAGTCTGGAAATGCTTCGTACTGCTCCTCAGCCTTCATCTACCCTCAAAACAGCTCCTCATATGATGAACACTTCTGAAGTTGCACTTAAGCACTGAAGAGTAATTAATGAATTAGGTGTAAATGCTAAACTGTACGAGTCTTATAGACACGTTAAGTCTATGTAGGGCCTACTATGAAGCACGAAGAGAAGCACCCAACATAATTATCCTTGAAAGATGGGCGTTGGACGGGCACAGAGAGAGAGGGAGAGCAGTCATGCAAAACCAAACAGGACTTTTCTCTCAAAAACTCATGCCGTTGAACTATTTTGGGAACCCCAAGCGAAACCACTTCCTTCCAAAGGTGCTCATGTTGAGGTCGGAGAGCTGAGCCCGCGGGAGGTGGCAGCTGAGGAGGTGGCAGCTTCACACATTTCTAGGGTACTTGAGGCCCGTTTTTGAAAACATGCTGCTGGGTAACTCCCAACCCTTTTGAAGCGAGCTCATCTGCAGTGCTGTAAGCTCCCACAGTATCAGTTTTACCAATGTTACTATCGGCCATTTAACATTTTCTTTGATCACAATCTTAGGATGAAAGGGGGCTAAGGCTGATGAAATTTTGTTCAGCTGCTCAGTTTTATTAATGTGAATTTTTATTACTTATTCCATTTTCCAACATATGGCACATGCTTTCCTTTTTATTGTCTACTAAAACCTGCTTTCAGATACAAGATATGTAGAAGCTGTCTTTGCTAATGTGCTTGCAATTGCATTAGGAAAGAAATATTTCAAATGAAGATAATACATTGAGAGTTCCTGGGGCACTTTGGGAAAATCAACAATAAAGAAGGTAAGTTGATTGAAGAAAGTTGGCTAGACAGGTTGTCCTGAGAAAGCATTTTAGCACTGAATGACCTCAGAGAGATGTGGATTAGCTGTTGTTTGTAATACGATTGCAGGCTAAGATGTAATGCTGATACATCTTCAATACAGATTAAAGACTTCCCTTAAAATACTCTGATTAAACTGAAGCACTTAGAGTGGAATTTCATGAAAAGTCCACATCTCCTTTCAATCCCATTTTTGGATTAGAAGACTTATCATGTTTGGATGATAAAAATTCATCCAGAAAGTCCTTTTTCTCTCTAACTGACTGTTAAGATTCCCAAAGACACCTAGCACAGATAATTATGTCTATACTTTGGACACCTACAGTGAGATGATTTCCACCCTTACTTTCTTGAGACTGATCTTTATGCTCTTGCATAAGCCCTGGAAGCATTATATTTCCACAACTACGAGTTTTTTATGTTATCTGAAAGCATGTTGTAGTTTATATAGGATTTCCCAATATAACTCTAGCCCATTCCAGCTGTTATCAAACTTGGGATGGCTGCAGAAACAGTCCCTGGTAGAAAAGACCTAATTTCTTGGCCCTCATTACAGCTTCGTGAGACTTTGCTAGCACAGCCCTAATTTTCAATTTAACAGATGGCATAGTATGGTCAAGCAGGAAATCTCAGGAAATTGAACCAAGACACCCATGAGCCAACAGACTATAGGTTGTGTTCTGGGTATAGAGCAGCCTTGGCTACATTTTCTCGCTGAATCTGGAGTGGTACCTTGGTTCTTAGCTTGTTTCTTGGCTTCATACTCACTATGAACATATTTTTCTTCTGACAAAAGTCCCCTATGCTTTGGAAAGTATTAATTTTCCTTTTAATAAAAAAAAGATAGCTTAAAAACAAAACAAAAAAACCACTGAACCTTACGTGACTAATGGGAGAGGATCTTCTGATGTAAAGCTTATCACTCACTTGGTGCAACAGACAGGCCAAGGAAAACAACCCGAACTGTTAAAAGGGATTTCTAGAGGTCAGCTGGAGAATTTGCCTAAGGCAAGACACAGTGCGGATCTGGCATTCCCACGGAATGTGGGTTCTGCAACTCTGTCCCTTTTGAATTGCAGTGTGGGTTTGTTTCG
>VYXH01003196.1:109108-132507 GCA_013397275.1 Burhinus bistriatus | reverse complement strand
TTTTTTTTTTTTTAATTTTCAAACATATTCTGCTTGTGTCTTGATTATTCTATTTGCTGCAAGCAATAAAGTTTTTTTGTAGTTCTTTTCCTAGATGGGGTTCCTTTTTGGGAAGATGCCAAGCTTCCCTATGTTCTTATCAGCTGCTGATACACAGTTTAAGAAGCGATTATGCTGCTGTTAGAAACTACTTTCTCCTCTGAGAAGAAAACATGTCAGCAAATCTGGAGGACTTGTAGGCAAATGAGTCCCATGTGAGGGCCTTTTCCCCGCTTTTCCAGTGGAACAATCTAGAAGAGTGGGATTGAATACACATCCCAGGAATATTTGAAGACTGTGGAGAAGCAGACTTAGATGCAAAGATGGATCACACTGAACTCTGGAGGACATCGCCAAATCAAATACACATAAAACCTGGCAAGAGTCTTCCTTTACTGGTAGATAGCAAAGAGCATACATGCTCCATGTTCAAACTTAATAAAGCCAGGATATACTGAGATCCTCACACAAGGCTCACTTGGCCTGCCATGCCATGATGGATGAGTGGAGAAGAAGAGAAATACAGGAGATGATCTAATTCAGAGAATAGTCCTCTAAAACACATTTTCTCAGGGCAGAGAAGATTTTTACTTGTCTTGTCCCAAAGTAAACTAACAACACCAAGGACAGTGATGATAAATTGGGCCAACTGCTACAGTTCTCACATTGCTAAGAGCAGAGAATCAGAGGAAAATGCAGAAAACTAATTCACCCTGAAACTTGAAACTCAAAGGTGAGTCGAAAGTGCCTCTAGGATTTTCAGGAAAAGAAGCAAAGCCAAAATTTCCAACTTTTCTCTTTTCAAAAAAGATTAAATAAATTTAGCGACTGCCTCAAGAAATACAAATTCAACTATAGACTTAACATTATGTTAATCATAACATAATAAATATTAGTAATATAACATGCAAATAGTTATTCTTTTATGTACTATATCATGCTAAGAAGAAGAAAATAATGAAGACCGAATTTTCAGATAAAACTATCGTAAGGAGAGTTAAAGCCTTGGGTTTGCTGCTAAGAAGCTGAAGGTAAGGGCATAAGAAGCAGAAAAGAAATCAGAAAGGTATTTTAGATAGTTCTTAGATAAGATAATTCAAAGGAGGCTAGGGAGCTACATGTTTTTCACATTAATGAAAATTTACAGCACTGTGAATTAAAAGGACAATTAATTAAAATTAATAGATATTAAAATTATTGCCATTCAAGCACCCTTGATAAAAAGTTCTGATGTGCTTTTAAAGTTTGTCTGCTCTTATGAAGGCACGGGCTGAGGGAAGAAGGAAAGATAGAGGTAGGCCTGTTTGGAGAATCAGAGAGATTTGTGCAACATGCCACTTAAGCAAAAACTAGCACCATGCAGCTTAGCTCCAGTGTCAAAGTAGTCATCACACCATTCCCACCACTAACAAAGGAAGAGACAGAGAGGGCTCAATTTACCTGGGAGAAATAAAGATCTCTGACTTATTTTGGAGTTCCCATTGAAAATTATTTTCTCATAAATGACTGAATAAATTTGACACAACTGAAACAACCTACATTCATGTCTTTCTTATTGTGGGATCTGCATGAACTGAGAATGGCGTTGAATGCAGTCTGAAAACAGAAATCAGGTACGACATCTCAACCATTCCCAATTAAACAAACAAAAAGCCAGGCAAGCATCCTGTTCCTTCTAGTCCTTGGAGGGAAGATGATCTCCCTGCCTGCAAGGCACCTTCCTCTCTTGGAGCTCATTAACTCAAGAACTTAAACAGTTTTGTAAAGTGTACAATTAAGGTGCAAAATAGATGCTAACGTTAGGCAGACAGGATACTACATAGCCAAACTTCATCCGCCCTCCCTCCTTTTTTTTTTTTTTAAGCTGGGAGAAAGTGCACGTAATGCATTAAAAAAGAGGTCCTCTGGAATTCCAATGCCCATTTAGTTTGAAAAGGTCATAAACATAAAGGTCAAGCTGCAAACTATATTAAACCATTCCTCTACATAAGCCTTCAGGGCTTTTGTTGACATTACTGTGAACTGTGCATGGAGGTCCAAAATCACAAAATACCAGATGGAGCAGGATCAGGTCTAGGTTTTATAGCAGCACAGAAACCATTTCTTGCATCAGCAGTCCCATACAGCTTTCCATACATGACAACTAGCTTCTACTAATAACCCATGTCTTTCATTGTGCTTTTCAGCACTAGACCTCAACGTTCCCCCAAAAGGAAAGTATAAACATCTTTTTTTTCCACGTGATAATATTGAGGAACAAGGAGAAAAAGTGGTTTTGATACTGACACTGACTAAAGGCAGCAAAGATAATCTAAATAACCAGTGCTCTGTCCGCAAACCTCTCGGGGTGGGTTTTGTCTTTGCACCTTGTACGCAGAGCGTCTGGAACAACAGGGTCTTCTGCATGCCCAGGATTGTTGGCTAGTCCTATTGCAAAAATGGGTGCTGTTGCTACTGCTATTATTTATAACAGCAGTAATATTTAATGACAACATTCTTATGGTAACAGTACTGAGCTGGATGGTCAGGGTCACTGATTTCTCATTAAGTCTAGGGAAGCTCTGTCTCCTTGACCCCTCTGGAGTGATCCAGCATCATGCAGCATCAAGAGCTACAGCCTATAGGGAAACCACTAGGGTTGTTCAAATAGCAAAAAATCTTCTTCGAAACAATTTGAATTCTTTTAACCATAAAGGTCACATTAAATGACAAATTAAAGGCTTATAATTTCCTAGTGCTCTCCCCATCATCTCTGTTTGGTAGGCAAAAAATGAAATATTATTATAAGGTGTTGCTAGATTCCAAGTGACTAATAATGTAAAAGAATGCAGCGGAAGAGCAGGGGCCTCTCTCACGTCTTAACACAGGCAGCATTTTAATAAGAGTTGGTGAATTCGCCAAGGAAAGGACCAAAAGGCTGTGAAAGGCAGAGTCCAGCAAAAGGTTCAAATGGGAAAAAATGTCAATAACATCAATAAAGATGGATTTCTCCTGGGAGGAAAGTTAGAGTCAGTCAGGAAGGGAAAGGGAATGTAAACATTAGCCAATAAATCACATGTAGCATACTGAAACAACCAAGGGAATGGGAAGAAAACCATAGGAAACATGTGCTGTACTTCCCCAGGGGCTAGCAGGAACCCTAGAACATAGCTTTGGGTTTAATTTTAATGTGGTTGGCACATCAGAAACTGTGCTACAAATTCAAAGAGGAAATGTTGCTGCTTCTGTCTTTCATCTGCACAAACTGGCAATAAAAGCTGGATGAAAATGACTCTGACAGACCCTTTCTCTTGTGGTCCTTGTCCTTCCTGTTGGCTAAACCCATCCACAAACAGCTATGCTGAAATGGGAGCCAGGCTCAATCCCTGCAAGTGAAGACTGCTGATGCACCCTTTCCACTAAGTCTGTGGCAAAGGCTTTTTGTTTCTCTAATCTTTCATATAGTATTTGCTTTATAACCCTTCATTTAAACACCACCACTTTGTGCAGACATGGTGTTTTACATCCAAAGCTATACAAACATTACCTACAAGTAACTGCAGATATTAAGTAGCACAATAACTTTGCAGGGTTGTTGTGCTGCTGGGCGAAGTCTCATTTTGGAGATGTTAAATGAGTTATTTTAAATAACAGAACTGAATCAGCAGCAGAAGCAGGAAAGCAATGCTTAGGAACATTGATTCCTGTTTCTCCACTGCAACCCAGTGAGACCCTCCACTCGCTATCTTTTTGGCAGCGACACCCTTAGTTGCATTTCCCTGCGATTTTAAGACCATTACTTCTACAGCTGCTCCTCCTCTTTGCTGAGGATATTTCTCCCTCCCTATTTTTACAACCAATTTTATGTAAGGCAATTTTGTGGTTGAAATCTCACATCAAAACACATTTCTCTTTTTCAGCTTGCATTCAAGACAAACTTTTGGTGGCTCCATTTGTAACCCATATGTTGATGCATCCCATTCTGTTTCACAGTTAAATGGATGGCACCGGACTGTGAAAAGTTTGAATTAATTATTTGTCATAAACTGCGGAAAATCCGTGAATAAAATGATAATAATTGGACACAAATACGGTAAAAGCTGTCATAGAAAGAAACGCAGCACATCCATGTGTCGCATCGCATCCTGTCACAGGCACTTATGAAAGATGTAATATAAATTGTCTCAAAGAACTTGCAAAAATAAAAGGCAGCCTGGATAGTTGTATTTTAGCAAATGTGTTTGCACTAAGGGTACCTTCTGTTGAACAGTTCTGCCCACAAGCTGTCTGTAGAATATAGAACATCTCTCGAGCATGCTTGCCACCTTGAAGCAGGGCAGTCGGAAGCAGAAAAAAAAGAACAGAATGCAGAAAAAAAGGTGAAGAAAGAGAGAAATGAGGGACAGCAAGTCTAAGTACCATAAATACATTTAGAAATGAGATTAGCAAAGTATGACAATAGAATTTAAATGACAGACAACATTAAGATTGCAGTAAATAACATAGTATGAAAAAAAAACAATTCAGCCATACAGCGCTTTTTTTTCAGCTTAGCTAAGGAGTCATAACAAAAGCAGGAATAATATTATTATTGTTATCGCTATATTGAAATAACATTTTCATTTCAGCATTACGAAAGTGGGTTTAATTTGCCGGGGGGACAGTTCACGGTTAGTTTTCTTGCTCTCAAAAGCACACATCCATACGCTTTGCTTCTGAAGCGTCCTCCTCACACCACTGGCTCCCAACTTACCGACAATATCAAACCAGAGGGGAATGTTAGATGGCTGCACAGAGACCACCCCAACAATTTCTGTCACTTTGTCGCTTTCCATGACAGTGAAGTTGTAAAAGGGTTCATCGAAAGTCAGGGGCATAGGTGAGGGTGCAGGCTTTTTTATCCACTCAATATGGAGACGTGCAGTTGAAGATTTTTGGGGCCGGCCATTGTCCACTGCTTTTATCTGGTAGATACAAAGAAAAGAGGACTTAGACTGAGCATCCCAGCTTGGCAGTTAAGACCTAATTCCATTGCATGACGATGACTGCTTGGAAAGTGGCCTTTATAATCCTCTACATAAAATCCCATGAAAAAAAGACATAAGTACTCCTTTCTCAATTCTCATTTTTTTTTCCATTACACTTTGACTTTTTACTGAAAAGATTGATTTCAAACTGAAATGTTTTGTTTTAGAAATCTTGGTGCGAGGGCTCCTGGAGATGCAATTCAAGTGCTCCCCACACAGATCCTCCTCTCCAGAAGGAGCTTCCCTCTCCCACTTCATCTTCCACCCAGTTCCCTCTTGCAGCAAAGCTGGGAGCTTTATAATGACCCTGTGGGACGTCGTGCACTTGCAAAACGTGCTCACCCAGACCATGTCTGATTGCTTTTAAATGGCATCTCTATTGCAGATAAGATTGATATTCCTTACATTGCCTTCTTCAGGATCTTTAATTGATTTAAATAAGTTTCAGATCATTTCCCCCATTCTCCAAAACAAATATAATTTAAAATTTTGCCATATCTATTTTCCTTGCTTTGTCCTCTCAGTCATGTTCATTAAGAGTTGCCCAGCTTGGTCCTAATTCTTTTTATTATAATGTCCTCTAGAGGGATAGATAGATTTGGTATTTGCCTGGCATGCTTCATGGTTTTAGCACAGCAAAGACAAGATGAGCAGCAACAAACTTAAGGAAACTTAAGGCCTTAAGGAAAGGGAGAATGTAGGTTACAAAATGGGTGCTTTGGTGAACAACATCAATGTCAATCAAAGGGTTTTTCCTTTAAAACTAAAGGAAATGTTTCTGGTTATATAGGACCACTGGTGTAAATGTGCTGCTACTACACCTGTTAAAAACGGGAAATATTTTCCTGAAATACCATACCCTATTTCTTTCTCTGGAAATATGTTAAGTGGGTTTGGTGCTAACACTCGTCATCCTGCTCCGTTCAAGGTGGGCAGACCCTTAGTGAAAAGATGCTGAGGGTGTGATGAGCAGTTTCAAGGTAGAAAACCTTCAGCTGTTGCATTATAATAAGGGCCAGAACCCAGACACCACTTCCAGCTCTTCACAGGGAAAGGCACTCCCTCACCCAAAGGGTGCTGTTCTCTGATATTTATTCATTTTCCTGTCACAGTTTCCAACTCTATGAAAGTACTATAAGTGACATTGTTTCCTTTACTATGGCCCAGACGCTTTTCTATCATCTCCTACATTTTTGGTCAACCCTTTAACTACAACTTGTTGGCTTACTGCGGTAGATGAAGACTGCACATTCAAGCATTATATTGCTTTATATCAACACCACCATCTTGTGTTCTTTCTTTGACCTTGTCCATACGGTTTGAGTTCTGGTAGAGGTATTTTTTCTGAGATTTCTTTTAAATGAAACTGCTGCCATACTTCCAGTCTTTAATGCGGTGAGAAGGCTACTACAATATACTGTACACAGTACGCCTCCTCCCTGAAACCACTTAAGTTGGACGGTATAAAGACCTTTCCATGAGGGCAAGCAATTGTATCCACACAAAAGGTGAATAACCATTCGTAGCTGTATCTGCCCACTTCAATATGATACAACTTCGTGAGCAGACAAGCCCTGGGTCTTCATTTCTGTGTATTCAAGGGAACGACTCAGGCCAACAATCTGCAAACTGACTGAAGAGTCTGAGTTCACTACATGCAATAGCATGAACACTCTCTCAATTTTTTGGCAGTAGCTGTGTGTGAATGCTAGATTTCTTACTACAGTCAGATCTTACATACAGGTCATACGTTAAGCACAGCCATATATCACTCTTTATACAAGAGGGCCTGTTTCTAAAAAAAGTGAGTCAAATCATGGGTTTGTATGTCTGTGGAAGTGCACTTACTGTTAAGATATCGTAACTCCCCGCTGTGAACTGCTTTCTGGAAGAAACCATCCCTGTTTTGGGATCAATGAAAAATTTCCCATCATCATTTCCATCCACAATGCTGTATGAGATTTCTGCATTAGGGCCTTCATCTTTGTCAAAAGCAAAAGCTCTGTAGATTGGCTCCCCTCTTTTCTTACGGTCCCTCTCTGGCAGCTTGATCTGATAGACTTTCTCTGGAAACTGAGGTTTGTTATCATTCTCATCCAGAACCTGGACCACCACCCAAACGGAGGACTGCTTGGGAGATGTTCCCCCATCTGAGACGGTTACCTGAAAAACAACAGCAGTAGAGGCATTATTCTGAATAGGCACAGTGGGACTTCATAAATTGAAAAAAACCCATAAACCAGAAGGAAACACCCCTCCCTCTCCGAACCTAACCTGCAGTTCACAGTCTTCTGTGTACACAAGACAAGTTCACCATAAACATGCTCAGTGCCTAACTCGTATATGCCCACAATGGCAAATAAAGGAATTGGGAAGATTTTTAAATTTTGAGATGAACCTGGAAGGGGGACTAGGAACCTATTTCTCAAAATATAAAATCCTTTTATCTCAAATTCTGCAAGTTTATCTCGCAAGAGAGAACTGGAATCAATCCGGTTCATTAACCAGGATTCCTGCTTTGCTGCAAACATATTTTAAAGTTTCTTCAGTCACACTATGAATTTGAAAGATGCATTTCTTCTTAAATCCTAAAATAATCTCTGTCACCTTTTTCCCATTAATTATTTGGAATTTCTTAAACAACAAAAGGATTTCTGTCAGTTCTTTTCATTCATTACCTGAGATGTGACAGCTCATTAATTCCAAAACTGCTTTATATGATTGTAAGGGGCATAGAAAGGCAGGTAGCAAAAAATTTCTGCTGCATTGTGTAGAGCGCACACTGTGCTGCCAGAAACACGCAAGAAATAAAATCTTTGAGACAAAAGTTAATTAGTAATTTAGCTGCAACTTAAACAGAATTACTAATAATTTTCAGTCTGAAACACCGTGCAAATGAAATGATCCAAGATCAACAAGCACTCAAGAGATTTAATAATATGCCTTCAAAATGCAATCAATATGTTTCAAACTTCTCCCTCAATATTTCGATTGCATTTTTTAAAGAGGAAGAAATAAGGCAGAAAGTTATTTCTGTTTGCATGAAAGAAGTTCAAATTTCACTTTCAGCTACATATGCTAACATGCCAGTTGCCGCAGTGGCAATTTTTGATGATAGTGAGCCAAGATATTACACACCCTTCCCTACTTGAACTGATCACTGCACATCGATTGCTTTGCTGGTTAACTCCCTGATGCTTTATTTTTCCTTAAATGGTTCTGTGTCTCCTTACAAATCTTCTTACAGTCCTGATGTCCAATCCTTAGGCAAAGCAACACTTTCTGGAATAATGTCCTTTGCCATTGTCCCCTCCTTGCGACAAGAAGTCTAAACTTAGGTTTAATACTGAGATCAGCAGAAAAACCTCATTTTCTGTGAGAAAGGTAAAAGACCTTTTCCATTTCCTGTATTTAACTATACTTTTAAAAATGGATATAATGGAAGGGAACAAACTGACAGCCTTAGGGACTGAAACCCCTTATTTACAGAAAAATACATACTATGGTAATATACAGTAAATATATATATGTATAATATAAAATCCTCCAAATCTGCCCATAACTCATTTGGAGAGTGGAGCCTGTCCTCCCAACGACACGTTTCAGCCTCAGGCCTCTCTCTCCAAGACTGTCACCAGGGTTGGCAATTAGCACTTGTTGGAACCACTGCCTTATGACGGGGACGACTGCTGAGAGCCAGACGAGGACGATCCTCATCCTGCAGAGCCACCACCGCGCCATCTGTCAGTCACTGGCGAGGGGGTGCGGGGAAAGGACCCGCAGCTCATTACTGGTGTACTCAGCCATCCAGTTCCCACTCGCTACACTTTCCAAAATAGCATTTATAATGCCGAAAGGCTGCACACATGGCTGCGAATCTGCCTTTCCACCCAGTGAGAGCGACACCGCCGGGGACCTCAGCCTCTCTGCTCCACCGCTCCGGGAGAACTTCAGAGCTTCTGCAGCAAACAAAAAGCCAGTTCTGCCAATTCTCTTATTACAGACTTCCAGCAATAAAAAACTTTTGCCCCACTTAGAGGTGGATCCCTTCTATTTCTGTTCTGCTCCAGTGCAACTAGCCAAGCTCTCGGCAAAATCCCAGGTTAACAAAGAAAATCCTTTTTCAGGATTTCTGCTGACTCCACAGATAAAATAATCAATGATGCCAGGCCGTACAGGCTGTAGTGCACAGAAACAAACGGAGACACGTCGATGTAAATACTGGTCAAAAATACAAACAAAATGCTTTTTTGAGCGGTAATGCTCTTAATGCATAGAAAATACTAGCAAGATGCAGGAAACTCTGGTTTTCTGAACAGAACATGACTCAACTTTTTTTAAAAAAAGACGCTTCCCTCAAGTTCCTCGTAGTGATCTACAGAAAAAGGGAGGTGGGTGGAGAAAAAGTTTACAAATAAACCCAATAATAAAATCTCTGAAAACCACAGTGGTATAAACAGTCAAGCAACTATGATGAAAAACCTACTTAAGCCAAGAGACTGCTTAAGAAGCCAAACTGTCCTCCTGCCTTACCGATATACAGTGTCACAGTTTGTTAGGTTACTGCTGGAATCCCGACTAACGTGGTGTTGTGGCAGTAAATACGTGCATGCATTTGTTTGTTTTTGTAAGCCCAAACTTGTGGGAAACCCGTTCCATAACAGAAAAGTTGCACTGAAAATATTTGCTGACAGCTAATTGAAAATAGTAATGGCTATAACACGAAATGTCAGCTAATTAACAGAAATTAACATAGAAGGCCTGAAGTTAGTCAATTCTACTCTGACTAAAACTTTACGTCCCCAGGGAGGGAAATGTTATGTACCAGTGAAGCCTTTTTCTCTGGGTGACACTCAAAACTTTTCAAAATGACAGGCTCCAGCTCCGCTCGAAAAGCTCTGAGTGCCAGACACGGGAGCTGAAGTGTGAGTTAAAGCTCTCTCTTTGCAGGCATGTAAATTAATTAATTAATCCGCCCTCACACCAGAGATGTGATTATTTTCCTAACTGTAAATCCGTGCCCCAGCTGACCCCTCTTTTCTGCTCCACCAGCCTGACCTCAGCCTGGCTTTTCAGGTTCCAGCTATAAAGAGGGTAAAAGAGGTGCAGGAATTTCCTCTGTCCCTACAGAAAAAAAAACACATCAACACATTAAAACAAAACAACAAATTGTAGCCAGTTCAAAATTGTTCCCAGACAACCCAGCACAGTGGAGACCCAAAACACAAGGCAATGGGGAGGACTGGAGAGGTTGTTCGGCACACCGCTCTGCAAATACTGTTTCCATCAGGACACTGTACCACACCAGCCCTTAGGGGCCCCTCTAATTCAAACATTATCACAGTTCTCAGCAAAATCCTTAAACAGCTGGAAATTACAGTGAAAAGTAACCAGGGAGAGGAGGGATGTTGGGACGTTTGTAGGACAAAGCTAATTCACAGCTGGTATCTCTGGAAATGTGAAAGGCAGATGTGCAAGGCACAGGAGAGCTTGCCATGAGAGAAGATGTAATTCAGGACCAGTGAGGTCCTTTTGTTTAGAAACCTGAAGATGGCATGGTGGGGAAAAAAAAAAACCACAAAAAAACAGAGAAGAAAGGTGATATAGATGTATGACAAAGAAGACAGTCTCAATATATGCTTGTCAAGATGCGGCACCAAAAATTCAACAAGAGGTGAATCTCACAGTAATCAAGGTGGAGAAATGGTGAGGACCAGAATTAAAGCTTTCCCAGAGGAGATGAGGAACGGCTGCTTGGTCAGCCTGTGCTTTCCTAAATGCTGAACACCTTCTCCAGTCTTTGTGTTGAGTCTGGTATCCAGACATCAGTGGGTGCAGACATGCTGCTTCTTTCCCAGGTGCAACCTGACGTGGGCTGGCCAGTTACTATCCTCTATCCCATAGTTAGATATTGCTGCTCATGCTGTGTCAACACAGCCTACACAGAGGATACGACCTCCCAAAGCTGGGATATGACCACGAAAGCAGTTGAATTTTGATTCTCTGATCAACCATATGAAGGGTTGGTCCATTCACCAAGGGTGGAATATCTTAAAAGGAATGTGATGACATGTTTAACGGGGTCTGATGGCATCAGACAGCAAGAATAATATGAACTTTATATACCACTTTCATGGTGAAATCCTAAGCATCACTGCTGTTTTCCCATGACCTACAGACAGTTCCATTACAGTAAAATGAGCACTTTCTGCATTTACCCATTGGCTTTAATGTTTATGACTTTACTGAACCATGTCAGCCAATACACATATAGGTATTGGTTACCTGGAAATTTCTTTGCTAGAGTAATGGCATTCACACATCCCTTACGATGCTTCTTTCAGCTGGATGGATCAGGACCAGACCTCGTGAAATTCCTTCTACTTACATCAGACTTGTATTTTTGGAGAAAAACACACAAAAATATATCTTTCTGCAGAGTATGACAAATTCAGTATAATAACAGAACTTTCAAAATCCAAGTAAGGCAATTTCCCTTTCTTCTGCAGGATCTACTTCAGTAGGTTTGGTCTATAGACATTAATACTACCTTTCCTACAGGACTGACAGACAGTCTTTAATATTCATGTGTATGATCCCACCGCTCCATCAATGTTCAAGTCCACAGATCAACTACAAAGAGATTTCCATAGCAGTGGACCTTCTCAGTGGAAACCAAGGTGAACACTAACTGTTAACATACAACAGCTGGAATGTTAGATACGAAAATTTCTTCTTTTTATGACCCTGGAGAAGGCATGGAAGAGACGTCTACTGCAAAAGTACTGGCTAAAACACAGCGCCAGTCTTGCAAAACTCAATGCCGGTGACAAAAATCATTTTGCCTTGGGATAGTCACTATGAATTGGACTGTGACACTTAACTGAAGAAGGTTTAAGCTCTTGAATTTTTTCAGAATACGAATGCAACTGTGAGGACCACCCTCCCGAATTAAAAGTACAATATTGAGTCTCATTAACAAAAGCTCATGACTTCCAAGATAATTATTAACTCAGCTGGAGAGCGTAGCTAGCAGGGATCTTACTTCAACAGGTATAACAAGACAATCAGCAGGTGTCTAATGTGAGTTATCAAGCCTCAAGAAGAATGAGAATCTTCTTCCACATCATTCCTTGGCAGGAGGAAGTACTCAGCCTACCCAATTTTTAAGTTAAGAGGAACTGCCACATTACTGTCATTAGCATTGCAAAATGCTGAAGATGACATATTTGCTTGTTTATTTTCATTCATGTGATAACTGCTTAATGCAAAAAGAGGGAGCTGAGATGCCAGCGTCTCATCTGAGGAGTGAGCATAATGAGGTTTTCAGGTAAAAGTCTCTCCCTTCCCCCAACCAGAAATGCCAATTTTGCTTCAGAAAACTTTAGAAAAAAGAATCTGGTTGAGTTACTGGAGACATAAAAATGATCAAAGGGAGCCTGAGAGCTGAGGCATACCCCTGCTGTTAGTGACTAATGGGTTTGTTTCTTCTGCCAATGCGCAAACGAGCTGCAATACCTATTGTAAGAGTCTCTGGAATTCAGCCCAAGTAAGAGAAATAAAAGATTATAAAGGAGAGCTCATTGAGGGATGAATGAACTTTAAAGTCAAATACACTGAATTACTATCTCTGCCTACTTCAGAGAGAGACTAAATTCACGGCTAAATTCTTACAAGGAAATATTTTTCTGAAATGCATGATATTACTGAACTACATGTCGGATTATTGCTACAAAGCGAAGGCAGCGTAGCTCAAAGATATACAGAACAGGACAGAAAAAAAGGCACATAAGTTTTGGTTTCTTTTTTAGTTCAAGACAAATACTGAGTTAGCTGTAGCAAACTGTATGCCTTCTTGTTCTAATCCTTTATTTGGCAACTGTGGAAAAGAAGTGGGCAGCTGCTTATTTCACTTATCCTAATAGAATGTAATGCTGTCCCAAAAGACAAATTACTTAAACAGTTCTTGTAGGAAAGAGTGCCAATCATATCAATATGATCCATCTTTCCTTATTTCCTTTACAATGTGCTAATCTGGGAACTCTTGTTTTCAATCAAAAAAAAAAAAAAATTAATACATTCACTCTGGCCAGCTATGCGAAATATATAATTTAGAGTACATTTTAAATAAAGATTATTACTGACACAAACACTCTAGGTGGCTGATTAGGAAAGTCAATGGCTTCCAGCCACATTCAAGCTAGAAAATGATGCATAATGGTCTGTTATACCATTTGAGAATTAACGATGACATCAGGTAATTTCAATGCTGTATTGCCAAAAGACAGGAAGGAAGGAAGGAAGGTTTTTTCATTTGGAGTTAAATGCTCCCTGCAGTACCTGCAAACCTAAATATTAGAAGAGTGAACTGAAGAAAGTCTTAAAGGCTTCAAATCTTAACTTTTGTCAGACTCACAGTACTGAGACCAGTAGATGGCAACCAAATGACCTGGCAGAACGAAATACCAGAATGGGTGACTTAAAGGTCCAGAAATATTACTACTACTACTAGTACTACTAGTACTACTACATTTATTCTGTGTCATATTTTATTCTATGAGCTTTTTGAAAATTGAAACAGTAAACAAGAGTCATAAACTCTGAAAAGAAACTTAAAACTTGTATTTTAGCTCCAGTAGCCATACAAGGAAGGACCTGCATAGCTCTTGACAGTAACTCTCTACAAGAAAAATAGTAATTTTCCATGGACATTGCTTTAAAAGTTCATTACAGTTTGGAGATCCTGGCAACCTTTGTGCATCAGGCTGTATTTATAGCGTTCTTCAATCAATACATGCTAAGATAAGCGCAGAACCAACCATTACTCCATTAAATTCTCATGGCAACAGAGCAGCCTGTCCTGTGTTAAAAGAAACTCCCTCAGGCAATCTCAGAAAGTATCTTCCCCTTCTTTTCACTAAGTAAAAAGAAAACTATAGTCCTCAGGAATGTCAAGCTCATATCATTTTGCTTTTGACAAATGGTAGATAAAACTTTGCCCAGAAGTAACTCTAAGCCAATCACTTTCCAGAAGTCCAAATGTGCCTCCTACTTCCATTGGTGGAGTTAAATACAGAAAATCTTCACCTCTATGGCCTAACAGTAGTGTGTAATCACTTAGGATTCAGCAGAAATAATCTGGTAAGAAATAACATTGCTCAGCTAGGACTTTTCCTGACCTTCTAGGTGATAACACCACCACCAGAAGTGGTGCTTGAAAGTGCATGTATCATGATCCACATTGAGAAGTTTGAAAAGTTTGTAACTACAAGATTGGAAAATTTGAGATGATCATGGTAGGAACATCAACCTCAGCCTCCAAATAACAACTGTAAAGGTCTTTTGAGTACATGCAGAACTTCCTTTCTTTGTTCATGAGGCTACAAGAATGCATCTTGTTACCCCAGCATATAATGAAGAAAAATTTGGAAAGCAGAAGAATACACTCCAGGTAGACCTCTGACAATAGCTGGACCCGAGGACATTTACCGACCTTCAGACCGACACCTTACAAACAAGATAAAGACTGCTATAAGCTTGCTTAAAAATATTTTTTATAGGCATATGGAACCTTTTTTGTAACAACCTATTAGTAAACAGAAGTATAACTACCCTCATAGCCTCTAAATGAGAAAGAAGATAAAAGTTGTGTATTGATCTTCACAGGAAACTCTGAAGAAGGTGTTAAGCTGATAGCGAAGATTATAATCAGAGAGTTTTGTGAACAGAAAATGAGTAGTCAAATCTGAGAATATTTCACTTCAAGCAGCTTTAAATAACATAAAGCTTGCAAATTAAGATATTTATGCAGTTTAATGTTAGTAGTAATCTCTATGTCAATTGTAAGTCCATTCATACCTGAATATCTACTTCAGCCATTTGTGAATACTGCTTTTCTTGTGATAAGAAACACGTGTGATCAAATATTGATAAGCTACCCTCTACCAGATCTACCTCTACAGATAATGCTCTTCTCCAGAAATCTTATCTCAGCACTCAGGAAATACAGTAGCTCTCAGGTTTTGTGCTGTAAAAGAGGTATGCATCAACTTCTAAGCTCACTGCACTGCCCTTTTCTCAAATATTCAATTACCCTTCCTTTTCTATCCGCAAGTCACTTGATTGTCATCTTCACTTTACGCAGGAAACAAACACCTTCTTCAAAGTCTTCTCAAAATAATGAAGATTGTTACACATCCCCAATCACTCCTTTTTCATACTAGACCAGTCAATATGTTTAATCGTGAGAAAAACATTCTGGTTATTATTAAAGACACACAATTTTATCTGTGCTTCCAAGATCTTTTCCTAATATTAATAATTTATTTCATGTTTTAACTATCAACAGAAATGCTGAGCTCAAAAACATATGCTGATATATTGCCAAAATTTAATCAAGCTATAGTATTAGTCACTGTGGAGTTAATTAATCAAGCAGTTACATGATATATACTTTACATCCTTGCTCGGGTGGGCAGCTGTATCAGTTTGTAGCGTAGGTCCCCAGATACTCAAACTGATGGGAAATTAAGGTCCAGCAACTCTTTTAGCAGAAGCTCTCAAATTCGGTGCAGGTGATTTCCTGCGTGTGGCCATAGCCCTCCATCTATTTTGCAGGCAGTCAGCAGCCCTGCCTCACGCTCACGTGGTGCGTACTGCTGAACCTACGCTAAGAAAAGACAGCATGAAGGAGCTCGCTCTGCACGCGCTTAGAAATATTGTGGCACGCGGTTTCTGTTACGATAGAGTAATAACTTCAACTAAAACTTTGAGTCTTCAAAGGAAATATCATCTTCTCTCCTAAGCTATAATATTAAAACTTACTTCTAAACTATTTTTGTCATGCCGACAGCCAGTGACTTCTGATGCTGGATGAAACACCCTTAGGTGAGGCTCTGTGATGGTCAGTCTTGAAACAATATTGTTATTACATCAGAGGTAATACATTTATTTGGTCACCAATGAGATGAAAGACACTGTAATTCCTTAAAGTTAATTACTTCATAGGTACACTGCATCCAAATTCTATGCTGCTACATGAAGCAGAACCAAGTATTTTGAAAAGAAAGATAACACTTTATCTTTTTTTTTTTTAAATGGCTCTAACAAGCATCACTTGGTTGTGCTAACGGAGGATGACACCACGTCGTCTCTGGCAGAACGGCAGATTAAGATGCAACCAGCCCCATCTCCAGCTCCTCCTCCAGCCATTTGTTCTTCCCCTGTCATCAGTTTGCAGCCACCTTCACCCATCAATAAACTGTTTGTGCATCTGTGCTACGAACAGGGCTACTGCAATAATCACGGTTTAAAATGAACTGCCAAAAGAAAACCAAATCCCCCAAAAGCCAGATGGTTAATGAGCTATGGCGGTGAGAAAGCAAAACAAGCCAGGCCCCCAAGTCAGAGTGGGGAAAATTTCTTAAGACGTTCTGGCCACTGAAGGAAAATGCATTGTGTAACTACAATTTTGGTCATGAATTCTGCAATTTCACTACAGATAGTAACTGTAGTGTTACTACAGGCATTCTTCGCCTGCCCTCCTCCTCCGAAAAAAAAATCCCTACCATAGAATTCATCACTTAGCAACAAGCCTTTCATCAATACCAACGTAGGCAAAGCCAGAACCAGTGATCTCAAGGTAGAAGACTTTGTGTCCCATCAGTAATCACTGAAAGTATCCAATTTCCATCTTACACTGTTTTTGCACTTTACACTGTTTTTCCACAATATGCAAGAAATAATGATTGATCTCCATTCACACACACATGCAAAACGTTTCAAAGACAGTTTTATAGCCGATAGCCTGACGAGTAGCCTCTGACGTTTAAATGCAATTTAGTTTTTTCAGGGTAAAAAATGAAGCTTTTACAGTTTTATGTTCAAAATAAAGCTTACCAGTTCAAAACCTGATTAATAAAAAAGTGATTTCTTAGCCAGGTAGAAAGTATATAAAATCAGACCTTTAAGCTGTTCCAAATTTTTGATGCTGCAGAGATACTCTAAATTTGCAAAAAGCAAAAATGTATGTTTTAGGCCTCAGAAATTTATCTGGTATTAGTGAACAGTCACTGAGGAAGACTGCTATGACCATTTTCGTTAGTCTAAAAGGAAAAAATGAAGATGTGATTGTTTTGGTGATATCCAAGTTATTTGATAGAAGTTTCTTTTTTTTAGCAATAAGGTGCAAAATAAAATTTTAATCAACTTAGAGGACAATATGATAGCAATTACTCATGCATTTTGAATAAAGTAATTTTTGTAGTCAGATGAGGACTACATCCTAAAATATCATATAAAGTAGTATAAAAATGCTCAAAAAATCAGTTTGAAAAATAAGTAAAATAAGGTAAAGGAGACAAGCATGAATAAGGAGGTTGGTTGTTGGGACTCTTCCCAAGGCAGGGTTTTTTTTTAATGACAGTATCATCCTGTTTTTGTCAGACCAGGTTAAAGTAAATCACCTCAACAATTGCTTTGATTTTAGCAATAAAAAATTCTACTTGACTTCTTGATGCCTACTTCACAACTTTCTGTGACAAATTAATTTTAGACAGATAATAAGCATTAACTGGGCCGTATTTAATCACAGTTTCATCTAACAGGCAACACAGACAAGCCTTATTATCTCAATCTCCACTTGTCTTCGATTCCGCGTGTCCTATAAATATCTACTATCCAGTTTACATTGACATGGGGTCAATTTAACAAGCTGGTTGAGAATCAGCATGGGATTATAGACAGGGAAAAAAATGCAGATTCTGATTTTGAAGCAAAACTCACAGTCTTGAACTACCTTTTTACTTTTTCCAAATTCAGTTTCCAGCTTTGAAAACTCAGCCTGGAAAATGGGCTCGGGTATTGTGTCCAGTACAAAAGATGTGAAATCGAAATTCAGATAACTATTACGGTGATAAAGGATGAGAGCCATTAGCCCCTTCCCTGATGGGTGCATCAGGACTCTGTGTTTCATCAGACATAGTAAAGACCTTGCTTTTTTTCACTAGACAAGACTGACACAGCTAAGGGTACGTTTAGGGACCAGTTCACCGTAACCCTGTTTTTCATGTAGTCAGTTTAGTTCTCTTTTCAGTTCTGTTGAACCTCTGCAAACCTCCACAAACACCTGAATAGCCTCAGCATCCCCAGCCACACCATGGACGGCGGGGTACGCACACGCTGCATGGCTAGAGGCACACAGGGAAAGCCTAAAGTCAAATGTTCCCCTGTGGAACCGAGCTCATGTTGTCTGAGCAGCCAAAGAATTACAGGTATCTTCTTGGTGGAGAATCACAGAATCACACAGAAACACCGGGGTTGGAAGGGACCTCTGGAGATCACCTAGTCCAACCCCTCTGCCAGAGCAGGGTCACCTACAGCAGGTTGCACAGGATGGCATCCAGGTGGGTTTGGAATGTCTCCAGAATCAGAGACTCCACCACCTCTCTGGGCAGCCTGTTCCAGTGCTCTGCTACCCTCAAAGGAAAGAAGTTCCTCCTCATGTTTAGATGGAACTTCCTATGTTCAAGTTTGTGCCCGCTACCTCTTGTCCTGTCACTGGACACCACTGCAGAAAGACTGGTGCCATCCTCCCGGCACCCTCCCTTTAAGTATTTGTAAGCATTGATGAGATCCTCTCTGAGCCTTCTCTTCTGGAGGACCTGGCCAGCTGTGAATTCTGACTTGGAAATCAATGGGAATTTTCCCATTGCCTTTGGTGAGAACAGGGATGCACCAAGAGCTCAACAACCTCATTTCAGTAGTTTTTATTTCTCGTTCAGCTTTTGCTCAGCCCTGGGCTCCAGCTGCATAAGTACCTGAAAACTATAAGCCTTTGACTAAAAGGTAGAGAAGATGTGTACCACCGCAGCACCACCGCTGCTGTATGCATTGTAACAGACTGGGAAGAATCTTACTTGTGGGGTTTTCTGTTTACTTAAGAAACAGCAATTTCATATGCGATTCTTTTCTTTAACATGTTTTTTTTTTCCTGTTGGTTCAATCTGTTACACATGTAGCCAGTGATCCTGTGAACAGCGATGTATATGAATAATTTTCAGAATGTGTCAAGACCATACTGCCGACATAAATAAGTAGGTGTGCGTATAGGAAGAAGGTCATTTGGGGGTAACAAGGTAACAGGAAACGGTGTCCCAAAGTTTAACATTCCAAATGTGCTGCAAAAAAAAAAAAAATCCTGGCCTGAAAAGTTAATTTTCCTGAGGAACCCTCAGAACGCATTAAAAATGTTCAGGTTATTATTATTAATTAATCAATTAATACTATTTAATTAATTACACAGTGCCTGGAGTCCTGGAAAGGACTATGTCTGAATAATAAGATGACATTCTACTCTGGCAGCACAGGAGGAATTTTAAAAGATCGCAACTTTTAAAATATTCTCAGCACTTTGATTCTTCTGCAGAATTAGTCTTTAACATGCATTTGGTTTTTGCAGCCACAGGATGGCATTCACTGCTGTGCAAAGGGTCAGTGAAATGTAAGCAGAGCCTAGGAAGCATACTTTCCGTCTGGGGAAAGGAAATATTTAATCAAAAATGATTAATAGAAATTTACTGTTTTCTACTGATGACAACCCTTTGTTCCAGAATGTAATATCAAATTCTTGCCATGCACAATCCTGAAGGTTCATGTTCTTACTGTATGGACACCCAGGCCCTCAATAGATACTTATCTTGCCTGACTTCAGTAAGCTGGGACCTTCTAAAAATACAGAGCGGCAATTCCAACTTGGGTTACCAGCAACTGCGTGAAGCGCTTCAGCTTCACTTCCATGGTTTATGGAGTCACAGTTAATCTTTAATGGATTTATATAGACTCATAATTTACTGTTTATTTTCCCATTAGGGCGGTATAGGGAGTAGGTGTTGACACATGGCATACCAACGGGAGGACAGTTGGACTGAATGAATGGCCAAGGTGACCGATAATTGGATTGCAAATGTCAAAGAGTGTGGTTGAAAAGCCAGGTATATCAACCCACACATACTTTTCCCAGTTGTGAAGTGAAAGTTAAGAGCAGGGACAATCAGCTACAAGTAGTTACGATTTATAGAGCTGGGTTTGAAGTCAGAGACAAGTAGCATCCAATTAACTTCAGTAGAGATGTCTAACGCCACTGGTAAAACGACTGGATTTAGAGTGATGAGCAAGAATGTCAGATTGAGAGACAACCTAGTAATGCTATTAACCTTTGTGAGATTGCCCTGCTGATAATGTGATCTGGGGGACAATAAAACACTGCATGAGACAATATGCCCAATTTGGTAGCACAGGACTGATCTATGGGAGAATTTTCCTGGATTCATTTTATGGGCCTCCAATTAGCCCTCACTAGGCGAAGGGAGAGAAAGGGGGGAAGCAGAAGGAGTCCCTCTAATGAGCAGCTTTGGTTCGCAGCAGAAGAGATAAGAAAAGGAAAGTTTTAGGAGCTGCTTTGCTTTTGACATTGTTTTAGGAGGTGTTAAAGGGGCCGGGTACTTTGTTGGAAACAGCCAGGAGAAAGCTCCTGATTTATGGGACCTCTTGAGCAGCACAAGTGTATCCTGTCAGGATCAGTATAGAAGCTGTGATCCCTTGGCACATGGAGATCAGATATGGCAGCCCCGTGCGCTAATCCCCATGGTTTGAGGCTGGGGTCAGGACTGCAGATGCTCACGCACGATGTGGAGCCCTGGCTGACACCATCTATAGATGCTGCTGCCGCTTCCTTTGAGAAATCGTATACAAAATATAAATATGTTTGCTCTCCAAAAGTGCATGCAGTTTTAGAAACGGAGGATTAAGACTGACCCTAATCCATGGATTACTGATCTGGCAAAATATCTGAATCTTATTTACAGGCTCAGTGAGGCAAAGGCAGTTTGTCAATCACGTGAAGTTTAAGATGCAATTCCTGTTTTGCTATGTAAGTCTGGTGAATATGTGCTCAACAACCTTTCGAAAATAGAGCATGAATGCATAATTTATTCAGCTACTACTGTCTAGGTATCCAAGAGCTAGTGGAGTGCAATGCACAGCCAGAGAAACCAGGGGGGGTTCTCAAGTTAGGAAGTCCTGAGGTAGCTCTCAGTCCATGCTGCAGAGTGGAAGAGAGGGAAGGGACACCAAGTTAGCCCTGCAAGAGCTATATGAGGTACTGAAAACACAGCCCATGGCTCTGGGTAGGGTAATTTGCTCTGTCAAGAAGCAGGATAAACGACTGCCCCACGCTGAGCACTGTGCTGCAGCAGCAAGGATTTCTTTCAGGAGCTCAGAAGCTCGCTGGAAGTTGGGCGTCCCATCACCGGCGTGATCCATCACTAGGCACCCTCCCAGTGCCACAGAAAAACAAAATCTTCTATACACTTCAGACTTCTTTTTATCAAAAAAGTCACAGCTTTCAATTGATACTTTCACATTACTTTCAGTAATGAGAGTTGGATATTATGAGAATTAAATGCTTGGAGAGAAGACACTTAAAGCAAATATTATTTTATTTTTAACAATGCCATTTCCTGGCTGAGGTGCTGCAGTTAAGACTGCACTCAGGCGGTATCTAGTGGTTTGCAACAAAAAAAGTGGGAGATCCTTAACTGTGGATATATTTGTTAAATGCCAATGCAAAAAAGAAGAAAAAATGGGGTTTAGTGTTCAACTTAATCCCACAAACATATGGCCAAAGCTACACAGAAGTTTGTGCAAGTCCGTTGGAACAACAACGTTCTGGTGAGGAGGATAAAGGACTATACGCGAGCAAACCTCACGTACCAGTTAATATTTTCGTTCCTTTTGCAATACATTATGGTCTTCTTTTGAGACCAAGCTAATGCACTTATCTCTTTGCCTTCTGCATCTCTCAGTCAACAGAGACCATGCCATTTTGGCATGCTTTGATGTATCACATAATAAAGCACCATCTCTGCTCAGCTAAAATGTGCTGTTTAAAACTCATGACTTCCTAGAAATTTTTAGAGTGTTTTTTAAACTGTGATGATGTTGGTTTGTTTTGTTTTGTTTTGTTTTTTTTTTAAAGAAGTGTGGAAATACAAAACCATGTGTTTAAATTCTCTGTGGTTTTTTTTTTTTCAATTCATTCTTTAAAATAGCTATTTTGCCTTCAAGGTTAAGAACACATTTTTATTTATAAAATACCTTAAAAGTTATCTGGAAGGATATTGGAAGGAAATAAGATCCACAGGGAAAAACAAATACATTTGAGGCTATGACAGAAAGTATTAAGCTATTTGTTGGTATGTTGACTAAAGATAACATGCTGGTCCTCAGAAAAGTCAAAGCCATAAATTGACAGATTGCTATTAGTAATATTTGTATTTTTTACTTTCCCAGAGAATGTGAGAAAAAATAATTCATTATTTTGATTCTGACATTTTTGTTCTCAATTATTCATGTTAATCCTTGCTTTTGAATATTTAGAATATTCTTGCCAAAGAAAGCATTACTTTTTGCCAAAACATAAAATGTACTCTAGAACTGCTATGATAACATTTTCAACATCTCTGTATCATGAGAGATTAGCAAACAGCAATATTACATTGCAGAATGAGGAGATTAATCTGTTTCCTGACAACTGAAATTTGTTAGGCTGGGAAAAGAAAATTACTGCTTTTGAGGGCAGATTTCATAGCACTTGATGCTTCAGGGCCTTTGTACTTTTCTGTTTAAATCATATCTTCATAAAAAGCAAAAGAATTGTTTGGTCTCTGATTATTATCAAGCTGAAGTCAGATAAGAAAAGCATTAGGATTCTTATGTTCCATGACAATATATTTAGGGAGAAAAAAGGTGTCAAATATGCTTATTAAACTGATTCTCAACCTGATTAGAGGTTTTTTTATCTCTGGGTGTCTAGTAAATACTTTAATTTGTGTCATGTTATAAATTACGCTGAACACTCCAATCTTATTTCAGCACATTTCACACAATTATGCACTTTGCCATAAAAAATTATTTTTAAACCAAAAAAATAAACAATTTTTTTCAGACTACCATGTTTTTGCATGATATTTTTTTAACCTTTCCAGCATGTCTTTTTTGCTTAATCTGAATGTTGAAGGATTATGTGGCAGAAGGCCAGGGTGGTGATCTGGGAACGTGAAAGAACAGATACAGAGGGAAAATACATAATATTGAAAGACATTACAGGCTATGGTGAGAAGACTGTAAGGGATGTGATGAGACTCAAAGAAAATGTTGTGTATTCCAAGTATACTAAGAAGAGGTTCTCACCAAGTGCACAGATTGGTGGGGGCAGCTTTGGGGAATTCCAGTACATCACTAATACTGGAAATTGTGAGACCCTGGATAAGAACGTTATCAAGATGGAGACAAAAA
>VYXH01003196.1:28358-109054 GCA_013397275.1 Burhinus bistriatus | reverse complement strand
AGAAGCATTGACAAAACCCAGATGATGTGACTCTAGACTGACAGTATGACTCAAGTGAGTAGACCTCAAGAATAAGGATGATCTTCATCATGATGGAGCTGTAGGGAAGACAGTAAAATCTAACAGAACTTGCCAAAGGAAAAAGTTCTTCCAGGTTTTCCTTTGTGGAGGGGCTGCCTGTAACCCGAAGGGCTCACAATTGAAGATGATCTGGGGAAGGCACCGCTTTAGCTGTGGGTGTCCTAGGAACCATCTCCAGACAGACTCCATGGACACTGCAACAGCCTGTGATCAAAGAGTATGTCTCAAACTAACCCGAAGTCCACTCAAGTCAAAGGAATTGAAGATGTAGTGCTGGGATCCCTATATGACTTATTGCAGGCTGGCTGGATTTGGTGCGTATAAATGGTGGTGGCAAGTGAAGTCGCTGTGAAAATATCCCAGAATTAACTTTTTTTAGAGATAACAGGCATGAATTCTGAACATCACCCTGGGAGAAAGGACAAATGGATGAAAAACTTGCTTAAGAGCATGTTTCCAAATGATGGATTAATTAAAAGACATACTAGGATTTCCTGTGCCCAGAAAGGATTTTAGCACAGATGCAATGTATTCCTAACTGAGGAAGAGGATGCTTCCCTGCCTTAAATGCAGTGCTCAGCTCAGTCTTACCAGGAAGGCAGGAAAGAGAGACCTCCACAAAATGTGTGTGTGCATGCACGTGTGCGTGCTCACACACTTACAGACATACATTAACAGTCTGGCAGCTGATGGGTATTGCAAATGCTACGGAAAACATGATATAGCACTAAAGCAGACATGCTTCAGATAACACAAAGGCTCTGTACATCTAAAATAGATTCAAGTCATGTGAAAGATTTCCTGCTGCTTCTGCAGAAGATTAAAACATTGGTACATTCATAAAACAAATGTGAGGATTTAGCAAAGCAGCATGCCCTTCACAATGACTCTTTGTCTCACCAAGCACGGAGCCTGGCAAAAAAGACACCCTGAAAGGGTATATCTGACCAATTTGGGCCTGGTAGGTGGGCTCTAGCCCATAAAAAGAGAGTTACAGATCTTAAGAAATGTAGAATGAAGAGAAAACCTGTTAACCCTGAGCTAATCTGTGAGCTAACCCCTCAGCGAGAAAGCAACACTAGACCAAACTGCTAAATCCTAAAAGAAAAGGAAAACTTGGTATAGATTAACCACAGAATTTGACTACACAAGCTTAGATGAGGAAGATTTATAAAATGAGAAGGAAGACTGTTAATATATCCCTCTCTGTTTCAACAACATTTAATACATGGGTGCAGACCTAATTTTCAAACCACACAATGATGTTTGGTGTTTTAATAATACTTTTCCATCCCATTTGCATTGATCTAATGCTCTGCCATGGCGTAGTTCTGCAAACAGAGCAGAAGAAACAGGTGTTGGGTATATTTTAAATTGCTTTTCTCTAATGTGTTCACTCACCCATTTCCAGACATATCTGGGGAAATGCAGCCACGGGTGCTGGCGTCTGATGATCTCATCCTGGGTATTATCAGGGATAACTTCAAGAAAATCAGTGCTACTGAAGCCGGAGTAAGCACACCACTCAGGGTAAGCAAAGGAACTCAACCAGCCCCCAGGATAATAAATAAGATTTTCCCCGCTCCACAGTGATATCACATATGTCTTAACATAATGCCAGTTAACCAAAAGGTCACTTTCTTGCACTATTTGACTTCACAACTACATGATGCTAACTTCAGTGAGATTTTAATTAGGTCCAGAGGGTCAGGGAAATGCTGATACCCCTCTAGGCTCCCAGGAGATGCTCAGGACCTTGCAGGGTGGCAGCCCGTAGGTTGGATTTGCTTCCGGCACAATTCCATCTCCCCTGTTATGCCTTTAAAAGAGGTGGAAAATGCCCGATAAGACAGCACACGAAGTTTATACGCTGAGTATCTCCTTCTGTGCTTGCATGCGATGGGGTGCTTAATGCCAAGAGCTGCTGCTAGATTGCTGTGGCTCCACAAGGAAAATCCTAAAAGAGGCATTTGATGCCCAGCATGAAAAAACCGCCAGTGCTGTGCTTTGCGGATTTTCATTTCTTCATTTCATGACCCAACAGTTCAGGTCAGCGACTCATGAAATCTGTAAAACAAGCTCCCTCCTCTCTGCAAACTCCGGATATATGCAAATCATTCCTTAACTAAGGCAAAGCTCTAGGCCATCAGAAATGTGATTTTTTTAATGAGATACAACAACTGTGGTAGACAGCAGTGTGTGAACCAAAGCCCTGGACAAGTCTGATCTTGCCACGCTCTTCAAAATATGAACATGAATTAGTACTTGCAAAATCATCTGTATCTTTACACTGGGCTGACTTTTTATCCAAATGACTAATAGTTTTTTAAACCTGGATTGTAATATCAATTGTTCCCTGCCCATTTCTAGCAGACTCACTGTCCGGTGAAACATGACTTTGTGGGAAATACAGTTGGGGCAGTATTCCACTGTAGATGGTAATCTGTCATCCTATATACCAATGAACTGGGAAAATCAAACCTCTTCCATGAGCTAAGCAGTGACTAAATAATAAATGATCTGTGGTTTTTTTATTTTAATACCCAAATAAATTAACACAAGCTTACAATACATGTATAAAAGATCTATAAACTCTTTGACTCATTTCTGTAATTGTCAAGCATTCACAGAAAAACCCCAAAGTTTAGCACATTGAGTTACAAAGGTTTTTGATTTAGGAAGGTCATTAAACATGGAAAAGAAGATTGCTTTTCTTTATAACTATTGGTGCCCTGAATCAATGGAATGGATTAACCAAACAAGTGTGAGATTTTTAAGGCTGGACTAATATCCTGCTATGTAAGAACTTCCATACAGTATCAGATTAGCTGGATGGCTTAAGCCCTCTCCTAGAGAAGCCAGAATCAGATACTTGGATATAAAAGATGCACTAATTGAGCTGTCGGTGGTGTGTTTATCCTTGACATCATCCTGGTATTAGCATGTGCAAAATATTCTTAAGAGAAACAATCTAATCTTGAGAGAGTTAAAAGAATTAGATGAATAGTATCTAAAAAAATAAAGACTGAAACCAACCATAAGCACAAGGCAGAAAGTAAACAAAGCATCCCCAGGGTTGACTTAAAGTCTACAATTTTTGTGGAAATGTCATAGACATTCTTTGCACATTGAGTCTCTCAAGGTTATTGGCATTTCACTGAATAACTGAAATGAGCTGAGGGTCACCACTGTTATTTGATATATGTGGACCCATTCTTGCCCCTTGCCTTTGGTATATATTATATCATCAGAGTTGTGTGTACATTTCCTATTGGCTACCTGAATTTAACATGGAATATTAAGAAATTTAAATACACAACTCTTTTTTTTTATTTTTATTCAAACTTATTTTGCCCCATTACTATCATTTTATGAAGGGGTTTTTCTTATTTAATAAGAAAAGAAATTAAAATTCCACATGCATGAAGAAAAATGTTATTAAACTCAGTTTTCCCAATGCTTAGGCTTTGTCGTCTGTGTTACTTCTCAAGTTGCTATCTAAAATAAAGGGACATCTGGGAACTATTGAAATTTGCAATAATCAAAGAAAAGAGAATAATTCATAAACCCACCATGCCTTAATTATTTTGCAGTTTAAAATTCCTGTTCATATCTCTTGCACAGAGGCCACAGTTAACAACTGAACTAGTAATATTTTCAGTGATGCACTTGATAATTCTTCATCTTATCAGATCACATTAGTTAGAGACAATAGTCTAATCGAGGACACCACTTATCACTGCAGACAGATGAATCACACCAGGACTTTTCCCGTATTTTGCTGTGTAAGACTTTCTGCCTGAATACACATGAGAAGCAGTGTGCAATGTCAAATGCAAATTTGTCTCTGAAAGAGTTTTAACCTCCGGTCATCTCCTGCCTTTGTAAAGTTGTTGGTTACTTCTGAAAATAGCAGCTTGATGGAAAAAAAAAAAAAAAAGAAATTGGGAGGGGAAGGGGGGGCAAGTGCAGCCCATGCTTCTCTAGAAAGCCGGTGCAGAATAACAACTCCCAAAGAACACAGGGTGCAGGACGGAAATCTGCAGCGTGGGATGAGCGAGCTCAGCATGTGCCTTCTGCGCTGGGAACTGGGGTCTCTGCTAGATCCACCACCACACCGACCTGTCCCGCAGGCGGCTTCACCCTCTCCTGATAAACCCATGGAGAAGCAATATGAACTGAACATGTTTTTGATTTTTTTGGGGAACTGTTTATTTTATTCCCTTTCTTTTCTTTTTTCCCTTTCTTTCCTTTTCTCCTTTTTCTTTTTGCCCCCAACTTTGAAGTTGACTTTCAAGTTCAGTGTGTTGCCATTCGAAGCTGACGTCATGATACAGCTTTCATTGTCTTTTTAGAAAGTTGCCTCTACATACCTACTGTTCCACTAAAAATCCTTCCAGGTGTCCTTGAAATAATAAAAAATAGTTCTCTCATTTCCAGCAAGCACAGCCAGTAATAATTTTTAAGCTCAAACTGGAAATAAGAGGTTGTTTACCTGTTTTCCCTTGCATCATCTGATAGGCTTCAACATTAAAAAGGGAAAGGCATGTGCCTTTGGAGCCATTTAAACCTCAGACAAAATGTTCAATCAGACACACTGCCTCATTTTTATCCAATCACCAGCATGTCACCAAGAAAAAATGCAGCTTTCCCTGCCAAATGTGGGCAACGCTAAAGATCCATGAAACAAATGCTTACACAGATTCATAATCCAGGATTTAAGCAATCAGTGTTCTGCAGAGTACTATTCAGCTACATAAACCAAATGAAATTCAGCTTTTGTACTTCTCCTGTAACAAATATACACGCGCATATTGCCACACGGCTGCCTATATTCTTCAGAAAACGTTGTAGTTTCTCACAAAGGACCACTGACTTCAGGCACCAGCACCAGCAAAGGCTACAGCCTAATGCAATAGGCTGAAAAGCAAAATGAGGTTCAACCTATTCAGTTCTTGCGTGGGAGATGCTGGAGGAAAAGAGGAGGATGGCAGAGAACACAGCGCCGGTCCAATGCTGAACCACCAGCGTGGTGTTTGTGGGAAGAACTGAGAGGCAGCGCTATTTTAAAATGCTACTTTTCAAGATTTTTAAACTCCCTCTCCCCCTCAAACTGTGGCCATAAAGTTTTCAGTAGCAACTTCCCCTGTGATATTCCAGACCAAATTCCAAGTTGAAAAAATGATAGTCCCTCCATCAAAATTCCCCTAATAATTACAACCTCCCATTAAATGAGTGGAAATTTGAATTCTTTTTAGAAGGCTACAATTACAGCAGATTATTATGCTTCTCTCTAATTACTGCATATAAATACATACCATGTAACACATTTTATTGTACCCTGTTAGTGTACTTACAGTAAATAGAAACCAATATGCTTCATTCAGCCCATGTATTTTGACACTCACATCAGATTTACCAATTTATCTTCATTACAACCCCTTGCACTGTTACTGACATCCTTCTCAGAGCTACGCTCAAGCATCACAGCAGGAAGATTGATGACGCTTGTATATACTGATTTGCGACAAAAGCAAGGCACTTGAGAGGCACTGTTCCTATCCTGATAGCACTAAGTTGGCTAAAAATTAGCTGCACTAAGCCAACACTCTGCTCCCACTTTTCCTCCTCATTAATTATGGTACATGACTTGGACCTCAAAAGGCTGAGGCTGTTGTAACAGTATTTTTAAAATTATTGTCTTCAGTTGCTTTGAAGAGATTTAAAGTTCTGACCATGCTTATTAGCAACTCTTTTTATTCTTTAGAGAGGCTTTGAACAGACAAGTTTCCCACCACGACAAATGTTAAAAGGTAACTTCTGAATGAATCTACACTGGTAAATTTAAACATAGTTTGGAGGAACAAAGAGATACTATGGACAGAATTTTCAAAACTGGTGAAATTACTTAAAAGCATGCACCACATGCGCTCATCAAGGAGAGACTAGATAGCCCCAGCACTTTAAAAGCACCAGCTTGTTATTTATCCAAGAGGACGGAGAGGTCATCTCTTGCTACAGATAATTTATCCCTCCAATCATAAAGTTTCAAAGATTGTTGCTAGCATTGCACACTGAAGCCTGTAACTCTTTCAGCTCATTCTTTTGCTTAATACAGGTCTTGCTCCAGCAATTCCCAGTAAACCAAACTCCCCGGCAGCGGGTGCGTTTTGCACAGGCTTTCTGTGTTGGAGGCGTAAGTAACCCAGCACCTGCAACAGCGCGTTCAGAAACCGCTCAGGCTGTGAAAGCATGCGCTGAGATCCGCTTTCCGGGCTGAACGTGCAAGTCAATGAGCTGTAGCCTGGATTCAACAATCCTCTCCCATCAAGCTGCACATCTACACTGGAAAGTAGACCAGGAATTATTTGTATTCTGGACATCTCAGAATCAGCTGACATAACACAATGATGCAGACCCTGCATGAAATTGTTTAATTTTTACGCTTATTATCGGACCTCCATCACTCTAGCAGCTGTTTGCATACAATCACATAGCAAAATTACTAGTTTGTAAAACTGTCAGACCAGCATTAGGCAGCATCTACAAAAAAAGAAAAAAAAAAAAGGGCAGAAAAGCAGCAGCTAGACTATTTTCTTTGTTTTCCCATAGCTCAAACTCCACTAACATTTTCCACTTCTAGTTTCTCCTTTTTAGTAAATTAACATAATACAAGAGAAGACAGAGTCATGTGTTAACATGGAAATTATTAGAAGACAACACATACCTGAAAGAAAGAAGAAGTAAAAGAAGGAAAGGAGGAAACCTATAACTATAGTGCTGACGTGTTCAATTATTGAAAGAGAATAAAGACAGATCACCCAAAACCTGCAATTGCACCTCACTGGGAAACATATCGCTATTTTCATTTACTTGTAAAGCAAGCAGGTAACTCTCAGAATTACCTTTCTTGTTTCAGATAGATATTGAAATACTTCATCCCAACTGCAAGCTTTTTAAGAATGTCTGTGAAATAAAACAATTGCTTTTGATTTGCTTCATGTGAGAAAGTAATGTAATCAAGTGGTCTTTTTCCTCCCATTTCAGGAAGAACCATTCCATTAGTAAGAATCCACTAAAGCAAGAGACCATCCTGTATAAAATCCATTGACATCCAATTTAAACCTAAGCAGAAAATTTCTACCTGGTAACAAGCACTGAATAAAACCTGCAGCCTTGCAAGACATTACAAATGTCTCAAAAAAATTAAGCCCTTAACTTGGGAGCTGAAAAAAAAAAATAGCGTTGATAGTGCCACAACGAATGAAAGATCTGGGAGAAGAAATATGGGGATTTTTCACTCCCAGAAAGCCCCAAACAAACAAAAAAATCCTCCCCAAAGCAAACAAAAAGTCTTATTATAAAAGGGAGTCCATTTCTGACTTTCTCATGTATCTCTTAACCCAGGGTCTAGATACGTTTCTGTGCTCACTTTGGGATGCACTCTTTGGTAAGTGCAAGTCCTGTGACAGCAGCCTTGGGTACCATTCAAAAAGTCACATGGACACAGGTCTATATAGCCAAAGAAGATAATCAAAAGAGGAAGGAGAAGAGATGCACGGGTGACCTGGGCTCAGTACTTATTTTGCAACAGATTTCTTGTGCAGTTACAAGGGGAGTCACTTAGATTCACCTTTCTGAACTGTGGCAGCCGTAAATGGCACATCCAGTCCTTGCTGGTAATTAATGTTTCCTCCGATATGTACAGAGACAAATGACTCCAGAAGAGCCACCCTAAGCCATCACAGGCGGTGGTCTGGAGATGAGCATTGGCGCTACACACCATTATAATGACTAACATCTGCCATCTTACTTCACCTCATTTCCCTAACAACTTTTGTGAAACAGGAGGAAATACTGTTAGTAATGGAATTTGCTCAGTAAGTACTGGCCAGTACGGCTATAGCTTCTTCCCTGTCAGATTCAGGTAGGGAAAAGACAGGCTTATTAAAAGTAATTAAAAAGTTGTATCTAGGAAAGGTCTGTCAGTGCCTCACACACTCACTGGGCAAAGGGGAGCAGGGGTTGCCAGGTCAAGCACTAATCAGAGCTTTTCAAAGGGAGCTAAGTTTGCCCTCTTTTGTACCAGACAGACTACTGGAAGAAGGGTATGAAATAAAGCCGTAGGGGAAATACTGTACTACTGGGAGACCATGGTTGCCTTGGCAATTAAGGCCTCCCCAGGGGGTTAATTACACACAGGAACAGCCAGGCATTTTTAGAAAACGTTTTCTGAGCACGCCCTAAGAAGGCGCACAGCTTGGCCAGCCTTGCTCTGGATCCCCAGCAGCTTACTTGCTCTGGTCCCCAGGAAGGTGCCTCCCAAGAGGCGGCCAACGGTCAACGCTCATCAGCAGCTTAAAGGGTCAATTTGGCCATGTGCCTGCCTGATTCTCTTCCCCGCACAACATTCCCAGTTGGGTTTTACAACAGCGTGGTCCTCTCCCCACTTCTCCAGGCCACCCCACTCTGATGTCTCTTTTCTCTGAGGCGTGCCCTCCACTTTACTCCCCATTCACAAGCTTTGGGGCACCATATGACACCAATTTCCTTCTAGTGCATCTTCAATCCTCAAAATCTTACAGATGGTTATTTTTTCAAAGGAGATAAAATTCAAGGGAAGGAATATATTAATTTGTATCGATGAATAAAGCCTAATTCCTGTGAGCAATTAATTTTTCTTTTTGCTATTAATAGTAACGCTTTCCCATATGTATGGGAGTCCTCTGGCAAATGTGAATTTGGCATGTTTCACTGAGGTCTCCGAAATAAATGCAGAAGAGACTTACAGACCTAACATTCTCATCAATTGATATATTTTAAAATCAATGCCAATTTCATTCAGCTTGCGATCTTCTCTGACAGTATAAACTGGAAAGTTTGCATTTATTTGAACACATGATTACTTTACTAACTTTCCAACTTAATAAATCCTAAAAAGGGGAAAATCCTTTTATTCCCCTCCATTTATTTATGGCCTGGAATGTGTGAGAATCTACAGTGAATTATCAAGAAAAAAACCTCCAAATTTGTCCAGTAATAAATTAACCCTTCTCTCCTGTGTTCTGCCCTAACTAAAATAATTCCAGATTTCTGACAAACAAAAATAACCATGGAATATGCAAAGGTATATTTTACTACATTTTGCTGCCAGATAGTGATTGCACTGGGAACTATTTTGTCCAGATGTTATTTAACTCATATGCATTTGAAGAGAATTTCCAAAAAAACACAGTAGGAATGATTGATTATGTAGGACAATATGGTTCTTTTTCACTTGTACCAACAGGAATCAAGAATTCCTTATTTCACAAATAGAGAAGAGAACAGAGTCAAGGATCTTCCACCCAAAGGAAAAAAAACACAGCATGGTGTACAGCAACGTGAAAGAAAACATATGTGGTAAAACCAGTAGTTTACAAGTATATGACTCCATATCCAACATATGTGAGCTACTTATAAAGAGAAACATTCATCTAAGGGCCAAGGGAATGGTTTAGACACCCTTCAGAGGGTAATTTTTAACTTGAAACTTGCTGTTGATAGTCCCAATAAGTGAAAGCTAAGAAATTATTCATTGATTCTGATGATGTAGTGAATGTGAGCAAGGTCAAAGTTTGCTTTCATCCAAAAGAATAGTTTGTATGTTAGATCTGAGATGCAAAACTTTAAACATGTTTAACCTGAGAGACTGAACACCTTGGCAGGGTTGGGGTGATTCCACCAATTAAAAAAAAAAAAAAAATAAAAATTTACTCTGGATATTCTAAACTTCTGTCGCAAATAAAAATTAAGGGCTACAATAAAAGATTTAACTGACGCAGACCAGAGGTGGAAAACAAGTGTTGTGCATATTTGTTCAATTTTTTCCTGTGCTTGTGAATTGCAAAACGTTTTATTTCTTCTGTATAATCAGGCAATTCCCAGCTTTGTGCAAGTCTGTCATACATCAAGAGAAGGGAGAATACCACTCTCCTGGAACAGGAAGAAGTGATTTTAAACTACAAAAATCAGTTAACCTTTTAACATATATTTTCCACTTAATCTTACCTCTAAAAAATGCTCTGCTTGCTGTTCCCGATCCAATTTTCTTGATGTTGTTGTAATCAGACCTGTGAAAAAAGGATGATATTTGATTGCCAATACCCATTGAAAAATATATGTCTGTATCGACTAGAAGAAATAAATTCATTTTTCAAACACTCAAAGGGAAAAAATCTATTTGAAGTTATATCAGACACAGATTTCTTGACATCTGTCAAGCATTTTCTTTTGCATTGCAGCCATTATGACTTTCTAACAATGAATCTTTAAAGAAAAATGGTACGAGAAAAGTAACTGAAAAACAGTTAGCTGTGTATCTACAGTTAGCATGCTACATTTATTACAGTGAATAAAAAAACCTTACTAAAGAATCACTGTTTGTCTCATGATTAAGTGCTTCAATGAATCATTTGCATTTGACTGAAATCCTTCTGTAAAAAACCTCATTAAAGATTTCAGAGTTCTCAAACAATTAATGGGATAGGATGCTGATTACTTCCACGCCAAGAATACTTGACAAAGAAGGTTATTTCTGTAATAACTACTTGTATACATAATGATTTCCAAATGTAATCATTCTAATGCATTAAAGGTTTTGTACTACAATTTCATCAATTTGTTCCATGCTCAAATTGAGTCTTTAAAATAAAGTACCCTTTTACATGAGGATGATCAAGATATCTTTTTTTTTAAAGCAATGTACTTTCACAAATGATTAACTTTTTCTGAGATTCATACCAAGGAAAGAAAATGAAACGCTTCCAAAGTTCCCTCAAGAAAAGTGATGCATATCTTCTATGAACATAGCTTAGTTTTTTATTTTGTTCTCACTAGAGATTTAAAGGGCAGATTTGAGTTTTCCCTCATACAAAACACTTCTTTGGTTAGGAAAACGCATCATGTGCTTGCTTTGTGATAGATTCTGATGAGCATAAAGGAACCAACTTTTCCTAGAGATAAAGCTGGTTTTGGAGACGATGCCAATGGACAAAGTTGTTCTCAAGAATTCCTCATCTCTAAGACTACCAAGGAAGACAAGAAAACAAGTACTCCCTGGATTACGTATTATACTTATTTGTTTAATCAGACCAGCCAAATATCTAAACACAAATCCACGATGACCCTAAATACTTCAAAAAAACCCATCAGCAACATCTTATATCTACATAACACCTCTAGTCCCAGAAGGCTTCTACAGCTACAGCTCCTCATACATTGTCACCTTCTCCTTGGAGGAGTCACTTTATCTATTTTGGTGAGAAGGAAGGAAATACTACTTGAAGTAATGGGATGAAACGGAAGTCCACTTTGCTTCCAATATTTAAGACTCGTTAAGAGATGCACTAAATCACAGAAGCGACATGCAAGGGGAGATCACAGAAACCAGAGTGGATCATTACAATTACACGGAAGAACCTGGTGCTGGCAAAAGGCTGAAAACCCAAAACAACGTGGTATTGCCTGCATTGAGCAATTGTTAGTATTCAAAACAGTTACACCATATGGGAGAAGTCTACTCACTGCATGAGTTTAAATACACACAGCTCAGATGACAAATTGGTGTCATTCACACAAGATCCTTCCATGTCTAGAGAGAATACAAAGATACAGGGAAGAAGTTCCTAATGATGAAAGTTCAGCCCCAATAAATTGACAAAGCAAAAATATCAAATTTGAAATATCCCTGTTCATCACCTGCATGGTCACTATGGATATTTATCAAGCACAATCTAAACACGCTAAGGAATATGATAATTTTTATATTATCTTGCACTTCCTTCCTTCCTAATGTGCCACTATGAACTCCACCTACTTTCTTCTTAAACAAGAAATGTCTAGCTGTAAATTATAGAAGGTCTCTCAGGCAGAGGAATTCAGATTCCTTTCGAAGACCAAGAGCTAACATCTGAAACTGAATATCACTGTCAGAATGAATGGTACTTGTCTTTCATTGGTAAAACTAAAACAACTACTACTAGCACCAACACCGCTGCTCCTCCTCACAAAACTACTGTTGTCACTAAAGTTTTTTTTCTTTTTTCCCTTTTTCAACGTAGAGCTTTTTGGACTGCAATAATGGTCAGAGTGCTTTCAGACCTGAATTTCCTTCTAAAAGAGGTGTGTGAATATACGGCAAGTCTCTATCACAGAACTGCCTATATTTTAAACATACCAGATCTTAACAGATTTAGCATCCAGACCTAACAGCTGGTCCAAAAGGGCAGGTAACCAGACCATCACCATCAGTTCTGCAGAACTGATCCTGAAGTACGGTGCTAACACACCTAGTTGTTTTTGCTTTAAAGACAGCTCTTGCATACAACTGCCCATTCTGGGCAGTTTCATTAGGTTGTTACAATACTCTATAGAAATAATTGGTCATTTGTGTGTGCAGTCGTGGGGCCTCTGGTTCCCATTCGTGTGCTCTGAAGGACTCTCTCATCTGACACTCATGGTGGCCCCATTGCAGTCTCGTAGCTGCTCACTTCCACATACATTCTTGAGGTCATGGATAGATCATGCTACACAACACTACTGTTTAAAATATGAATATACATAAAATCAGATCTCAACTACTTGATGTCAATATTTATTTAATTATGGCCACAAATTTGTATGGATGGGAATCTGGTCCTTTCAGATTCTAAAATTGTATTTAAAGGAATTCTGTTTAAGACCAATCATCAAAACTCAAAAAAAGAAATATAGTCCAGTTATGTCTAAGACTACCCACAGCTTTACCCCTCCAGTCTCAAAGAAATTAATTTCATGGTTTGTATGAAAATCTTGCTGTGTCCCTCCCTCATGTATTCAGTACTCCATGCCATAAATACATAATAATAGCAATATTTAGCAGGATGTAGAACTTTGTTTTCGAGATACAGGGACAACTGAGAGAAACTTGGCTTTGCACAAGAGAATATATCCCAGTTTTAGTTCTCCTCTAACTGTATTAAGTCGTCATACTCTGTTATGGTATAAAGGCATTATCTAAAGAAAATAACTCACAGAGAAAAATAAACCCAAAGAAATGATGTTATGCTACACTGCTGGTTATGATATAAAATCACAGGGGAACAATGATAAAAAATGACCCTTTCTTTTTTCCCATCTTCAATATGTGCCGTAGCTCTTCTAGACACAGCCATCTGGACAAATGTCCAAAGCCAGCTGGGAAATATAGCACGCATTTATCACAAAATAGTCTAAAACCCTAACAAGCTTCAAAAGTCATAGCACACCTCTCAAATGGTTTCTCTCAAATTTCCAGGGAAACATCATGGTCCTGCATCAGCTGTGATGATTCTTTAAGAACAGCCATGAAAGTGAAGAGGAAAACTGGATCCAATAGAAAAGTTATTTACAAAAAACCCCATCAGCTCACAAGCAAGGTTATGTGATTCTGTTCCCAGCATTTCATAGTTTTCTTTGACTTTCTAAGTTAAAACATCTCTCTCTGCATCCTGGCACATCTGTTCCTCCAGCCACATACATGAACTGCTTTGTGAAACTCTAAAACATTTCTTGACGCAATATTTCAGTTTGGAGATAACTATATGTTCTTCTATAACTTGCTTTTCTACAATACCTGTTACTTTTGCTATTGGAGTACTTTGCCCACCCTAATAAATGAACAATAATTGTTTTCCTCCCGTTACAGAGTTTGGAAATGCTGGAAGGTGAATAAGCTCACCCCACACATGTCCCATAGGATCGTCATCCTCTCCTGCATCTTTTCCTTCTAAAAGGAAACTCAGCATGTGGATGGAGAAGAAATAGCAGTGTCCTTGGCCCCATCACCTTATAATCTGGATGGGAAAAACAGAGATGTGGGGTGGGCAACAAGGCAGACCTGTCTTACAGCTTAGGTGCAGTCATAGCGACACAGAAGAAAGAACAGGACCAAAACTAAGAAATCCTGACACTTTAACCAATACATCAGCCTATACAATTTTCAGTCAATGCATCACCTTGGAAAAAATTTACTAGTTATTAGGGCTCAGACGTGTGAGCGAGACACTTGCGCAACACTCAGCACCGATGCTCAGGATAATGCTTTTGGCACATCGCAGATGCAAAGTGGGGAAAAAAAAAAAGTTCAGTGAAATAGATCAAACCGCCCATGAGTTACTTCACATTTGCAATGAATGAAGCATGCAGTTGCTGGAGTGCAAATGAGGAAACATAACTTATTAGTAAATGGTAACTTGATCTGATGTCTTAGAATTCATACCAGGTATGTGTGCGGATGCACGCGTGCGCACGCGTGTGTGTGTGTATTGAAGATGACATAACATCAGGAACAGTTATGCATTCAACAGTATGACTAAAGCTTTATAATCATTTTTTTTGTAGAAAACGGCATCTTCATTAATAATAAAGCCAGCAAACCTGAAAGAGAGAGCAGCAGCTTGTTGGTCATACTGTGTCAGCTAAGGTATGCTTTGTTATTCACAAGTGGTACAATGATCTGTCTCAAACTGAGTTTTTTGTGATATATTATATTTTTCTGAACAGTAGCTCGGATACTTAAACATGTGGCTATGCTAAATGTCTGTATCTGAGGAGTATCCAAAAGTACACATCGCTGTCTGATGATATGCAGGTAATAGGCTCAATCTAGCAAAATTCCACAGCAATCAGAGAAGCTCTGCAAATTTATGCTTGCTAAGAATCTCCCTCAAATGAATGTAATCTTTTCATTTTTATTTTTAGTCAAGAATACATGAAAAAGCACAGAAAATTATTAACTTGTTTAACATAAACAAAGCAAGGCAAACAAATTTATTTTCAAACGTAATTTGAGGCCAGCATCTTTCATTTCAAAAAGTTCAGTAACTATATTCCCATTTGCATATCCACATTATTCCTTCCTCAGGAGGCTGTGACACTGCCACGTAGTCCTGCCAGAGCTCCAAAATTTAATTTGTATTCTGACATTTTTGCCAATCTTTATCAAAGTTTGTTTTGTACACTACTTGAAATAGAAATATATTTTACAGGATGGACTAAAGCTAACAGAGATACTTGTGTTTATGGTTATTTTTATTATTAACTTGACAGGAAATGTGGGATAATATGCAAGCAAAGTGACAATCTTGAGAAATGCAGACAGAGTAAAAACCCATAGTGACTTTCCAAATCTTAGGTGAATTTGATGCTGATCAAAGTGAAGGTGACAACTGAAGATGGGGGAAGTAACGCCAAAACTGAACTAGCCCAAATTCTCACCTGAGGATCATGTATTTATTGGACAACACTATTTTATAAATTCCATAAATTTTCACCTAGTCAGCCAGAGTAGACTATGTACATAAGCCTTAATTTATACGCTGGAAAAGTTAGTGTTTCTTTGTTTTCTTAACACTTTCTGTTCTGGAAAACTCAAGGCATTTGCTACCTCTGTTCTTGCAGTCAGACAGGGTGATGGCACCTGGACAAGTGTCAACCTGCCTGCTAACTAACTCTGCCTTCAGTGCTTCAGTCAGAGCAGCCAATTGCCCATGAGGATTTTCCAAGTGAATAGTCCATGCTCTGCCTTCAGTCAGCTCTCTGGTTTCACAGAAGGGTCCTCATACAAATATAACCTCTGCATGCCTGTGTGTGCTTAAGTTGATAGACCATGCTATACAAATATGTACATATATACTGTATATACTCAAATATTTGAGTATGCATATGTATGTGTGTGACATTTTACATATACTCAATGAGGTGTATGTTAAAAATTATCCTAAAATATATATATTTACAGAGGTGTATTTAGCTCTGAGGTTTACCAGCGTTCATTCTTTCAATATACATGCATTATTCGAAATATTTGTGTTAGAAACAAATTAATTCATGGACTTAGAGAGCCACAGAAGAAAAATTCACCAAGGGCTGTTAAAGGCAAAGGCTGCGGCAGAGGAAATTGCTAAGCACTGCATAGCTTGAACAATAGTACACAGAGGGAAACATTGCTGTGGGTTTGCTTCTTCTGATGCTTATTCTCTACACATCCAGATCAGCCCACAGCTGTAGGTGTGATGGTGAACTAAACTGACCTTTGGCTTAGCAGAAATTCACATATTTTTCAATACTATGACACTTAGGGACCAAAAAATCAGTTTGCCACAGGCTATTTTCTAACACAGATTGAATTTCCCTAATATGGCTATGGAGCCAAAGAGAGTTCAATAGCCTTCTCCTTATGAAATTAAATTATTTTCCTTCAAACTGTGGATGGATAACCTTACCTGAGCTGTTTCCTGAAGTACTGCTTAAAAGATAACAGAATCTGGTATGGAGAGAGAGCATTTTTACTGCTGTCTCTGAAGTGTTGCAAATTTTATAGTATGAAGAATAAATTTTTAAAAAATGAAATTTTGAAGAAGTCTTTTATTAATTTCTTATTTCCAAACTTTGTTTAGATGAAATAGGAAGAGTATATGACAGGTAACAAGCAGACTAAAGTAAAAGCAGCCCAATGGTTTCCTCTGTTTTAAGCCAAAGGTTGAGTGTCTTCACAGAGACAGGAAGGTGATTAGGAAAGCAATGCCTTCCCCTTCGCTGGAAAAGACTAACAGGATACAATTTACTGCATGTTTTACTACTGTCCATTATTAAATCAACTTTTTTTTTTTTCATCCTTGCTATGCATATATATAAAAAACATTTTATTAAAAAAATTTAAGTGTGGGATGGGTTAGAAGTATCACTAGGGAGGCTGAGGGGAAACCTTCTCGCTCTCTACAACTACCTGAAAGGAGGCTGTAGAGAGGTGGGGGTCCGTCTCTTCTCCAAGTAACAAGCAATAGGACAAGAGGAAATGGCCTCAAGTTGCACCAGGGAAGGTTTAGACTGGATATTAGGAAAAATTTCTTCACCGAAAGGGTTATCAAGCATTGGAACCAGCTGCCCAGGGAAGCAGTGGAATTGCCATCCCTGGAGGTATTTAAACGACGGGTAGACGTGGTGCTAAGGGACATGGTTTAGTGGTGGCTTTGGCAGTGTTAGGTTAATGGTTGGACTCGACGATCTTAAAGGTCCCTTCCAACCTAGGTGATTCTATGATTCTGTGATTCAGGTTATTACGCAGGGTTTGATTGAATCTTCAAAATATATTGCCCAGCTGCAGTACACACTTTGCACCCTCTCCACTCACAGTGTTAGGGTCTTTGGCCAGGACAGCCACGCAGCACAGGACCATATATGTCAGGGCTTATACATCACACCCACACCAAGATGGTCTGGACGGATTAGCCGAGGTCTCGTCTCAAAGCTTTCCAGTCCCTGGTTGCTGGGGGAAACTTTCTCCTCATTAACATGCCAAACCTCATCTTCAAAGAAAACAATTTTGAAATGGAAACAAGAATATAAAATGAGAGAGGTTTCTCTGCAGAGTTCTTGCGCCCTGCGAGGTGCTCTGAACATCCTGTAACACTGATGCTATCTCGTTACAGTCCAAAGCGGATGCGGTTCCCAATCTGCCTTTCTCAAATACTGTAAAGAATAAAGATACAGAAAGAAAACCACATGAAGATATCAAAGGAAACATTCTGCAGAGTTACCCTTGAAAGCTCTGCTTAGGGAGAAAAATGCCTTGGGATTGTTTGCTGAAAATATGGGCCTTTTAACCCAACCAGTTAAACAGACAAAAGGAATAAGTAAAACAAACACTGCTTTTCCAAAAATGTTCCATAAATTCAGCGACTGATCATACTCACTGCTTGTTCACCACAGCCCCTAGGCTGAATTTGTAGAAATTCATATGGGAATGTATGGGTTTACTGATGAGTTTACTAGAAATCTCAATATCTATTAACAGTACACACAAAGGTATGAACATTGCCTTTCTATACATAAACTGAACACAGAAAAAAGTACACATCTATTGAGAAATACAGCCACCAGCTGTCAACTGTCCCACTACCCTTTGAAAGTAAATTTAGGACTTTAGATGGGAAAAAAAGGGGCAGCCACAATAAATAACATTAGGATTTTCCACCATATATTCAGGGAAGTAAAACTATCGCATATTCCTAAGCACAGAAATGTCGAAACGAATAGCAATAACCAGGGTAATTTTATTACCCACAGGCAGTGAGAGGCGTTGTAAACACTCTAACAGCACATTCATCTCCTGCAATAAATTAGTGATCGACAAAATGAAATTGAATTTCAAAGATAAATGATAGAAAACGATGTACATTTTACTTGGAGATGTAAACAAACATATCATTTTATATAATTACACATGTAAACCTCTAATTTAGGAAGACTGTATTCTGATCTAAATGAATGATACTTCACTGAAGAAGAAAGAGAACCCACCAGGCGAGCCTGTGCAATTACATGGAGGACTGCTGCCTTATTGTTTTTCCTGAGGTGACAATGAGAGTGAAATGACCTCTTTGAAACAAGCTGGGTATAAAAAATGATTGCTTTTAAAAACAGTTACATTTTCTAATGTGTAGTTATGTCTGGGGGAAAAAAAAAAAAAAAAGAAGAAGCTGAAGCAAAATCTTTTTATTCCTCTTTGGTTGTCCCTTCTGTCTCTCGTTAGAGTTCCCTCAGCTTATTGCTGAAAATATCAAAACTGCACAAAATGCACAGCAAACACTTACTTCAATGAAGAATTTGGATTAGGCTTTCCTTTAAAGGCAGATTCTGGCTTTTTTTGTTCTTAGAATCTGTTTAAAATGACAATATGGTATGCCAGTCTGTTCAGCCTAGTGGAACAGGGGACACGGAGGGACTCCCTTTCATCCCTTCAAAACTCAGCCAGAGCAGTCCTCCAGCAACTGCAGGCAAAGCCAACACTCTCCTAAATATTCCTCTCCATTTTAAAAGCGGCCAGGTTTTCTGTTCCCCATATTCCTCCTGGAAGGTTGTTTGGGAACATGACCACATGGCTGAAAGCCCCTAGTTTCCAGATATACTGCGTTTATGAGGAATTTGCACCTTCATTTTGGTCAACTAAACAAGCCAAGCTCCTTTGGCTTCCTCTCACTTAATGAATTTGCCATCGCTCCTCCTGCACTGCAGTTCCAGCCCTCAACCCTCCTAAGCCTGATGCATGGAGGCTGAAGACTTCGCTCCAGATAATGTCTACACAGGCCTGGTAAAGCAGCCTAACTACTTCCTCCAGTGGATGCACATCTAGCAAAGAGCAGCAATCTTCTTACTAGTCCCCAAATGCACCATTTCATTTGCTCCACTAATGAATTTTGACTCTTTGAACCCTCTGGGATCCTTTATTTCTTCTTTTTTCCCCCAGCCTCTCCTGTTTGGATGATGCCTGCTAACTCTGGATCAAACTCCCACTTTTGAAGCCAGCATCATTGAAGAAACCACCAAACAAGATCATTTGTCTAGTCAATACTTGAAATAATCTGTTAATGTGTGCCCTTCAGCGTGCAAATTCCTCTTTCAAGACTCATCATTTTTATTTCCTCTTCAGCCAGACCCATATGCACATATCAATTCGACTATTAATCTCTATGTCCTCGTACCTCATAAATTCTGCTGTGCAACCATACCAAATGCATTACTGAAGTCCATGTAGATGACACACAGAGCGTTTCTTAGAACATCATTTATCTTATCAATGGCATCAAGATAGGCTGATACGATTTACTTCTGGTAAACCCACGAGCACTTTTATCCCATTTTCTATTTATTTCCATGTGTTTAATTATACTGTCCTTCAAAATACGTTCGAAAGCCTTGCAGATGACAGAAGTCAGACAAATAGTTCTGTTACTGCAAGGCTTATTTCTTCACCCTGTCTTCTTGCTTTTTATCACTGACATTTTATTTGTTATCTCCCAACTGTATGGTTCAAGCACCAGATTCGGTAATACCCCTCAATAGTTACTTGCTACAGGAGTTCAATTCAAGGTGCCGGTTCTTTCACATTTCTGGAGTGAAGATTATCATAGCTATTCTTACTTGCCGAGAGAATGATGGCAGTGAGTTGGGTTTGGCCAGGAAGAAGCCAAACCCCGAATAGTTCTGGACAGCAGGATGCAGTCTGCAAACCTGCCTGTGTCAAACCACAGTCACCACCTGACTGTGGTCCCTTTGGATCATAAATAGCTTCAAGCATCTCAGTGAAGTGCCTGAAGTCAGGCGGGATGAAGCTAGTGCTTAAACTGCACCTCCAAAAAGCCTGCCCGCAGAAAGAATCCCTTGGGGACAGGGTGGTAGAGCCACAATCAAACACACAGACTCTGCAATCCACAGCTGTAATTTTTTAATGAAAAGGCTGGTAAGACTCAAAGCGCCCAAGCGGCTCTGGCTCCCCCAGCACAACTGATGGGCAATTTCTCTGTGGTGTCATCGTAGCCTGAGTCATCTGTCAGGGCTGTGATGCTCTGAAAGGACTGAGCAAATGCCCTTGAGGGACTGTCACGCGGGGGCTTAGCTCTTCTAAAACACTTCACAAGGAAGTTCACAGTTTGTGGGATAAGAAGGTTTTTAAGTTCAAATCCTTTATTTAGGCTTAAATGAACATGTAAGAATAGAAATAGCATGCGTGTCTTATTTTGTTCTCTTCCCTTAAGAAGTGCAGTGCCGCCTAAAAACCTAATTGCTAATACGATGCCTCAGCACAGATTTTAACATCCCTGCATCGCTTTCATTTTCGGGGAGAAATTACAGAATTCTATTAGGGTTATAATTAGCATATAATTATTACTGGCAGGAATAGCTATAAATATATATAACTGGTGGCTAGCTTAGTAACCAGCACACATAATCATTATACAATTTTCTTTAATTTTTTTGTGCACAAAGGCCTCATAATTCTGCAAAAGCGACGACTGAGCCTAACTAGACTCTGGTTATAATTTATGCTAATTAATTTCACTGCTTGCAAGAAAGAAGACTTACATAACATCGGTGGGGGGGGAGGTGGTGTCACTTTCAGTGGAAAGGGGCTGTGCAAATACTCTGCCCAAATACATCACAAATTATTGTTCGATCTCTTTCTCTGGCATATTATGATGTAATAACAAAGGAAGGGGGGAAAAAAAAAAATCTCCAAGGTACGCTTTTGTATAACATACCCATAGGTCACAGCATGATGAAGTCCTGGTATTTTCCTTTCTGAGTTGTGGAGGAGGTGTGGAGAGTGCAGGGCACAGCTGTCAGCTTCTCCTCCTAATCTAGACACCCTCATTACCTTTTACAGAGAAGTGATTTTGCATTTTTCCACACACACCCTCAACCGAGCACTGTTCTTCACAACAGGAAAACAACCCCAGTTTTTCTCCCAACTGCGCTGAAAAGAAAGGCGTTGATCCCTCATTACCAGCAATTGTCTCCAGCTCGGCAAAGCTGGGAGAGCAGCGCCTTGTGCCAACTGCAGATTCCCCAGGTCAAGTCAATCTCATCTTCATCTCTAATAAAAAAAAAATGATTCATTGGCGAGGTGACCTTCCTGATCCAGAGGCAGAATGCCAAGCTGTGGAAAGAAGCCTCATAGAAAAGATATATGGCCTTGTTTCATGACATGCAACTCGCAGATAGACCTCAGCACTGTCAAGATCTGCTGCGCTTCCCAAGGTGGTCTCCTGCCTAAGAAACCATACTGAGACACCTCTGCTTGGTTTCCAGCTCACTCTCTATCTTGGTCTGCAACCTTACATGAGATGTTTTACGTCTCCATGCTTCAGTTTCCCCTCCCATAAAACTGGGATAATTGATATCTTTCTTTGTAAAGTGCCTTGTGATCTATAAAGGAAAAAACGACTTGTGTAAGAGTAAGTGTTATTATTAACTAACAATCTCATAAAGCTCAGCTATAACAGCACTAAGCATTTTCCAAAATTTATTGTTAAGTAAGTAAAGAAAAATCATTTCTTCAAAGACTGAAATGAATTCCTCTGCTTTCCAGGGTTTTCTGCTTTCTTTTTTTCACTTCTCTGTGCAGGGATTTATTTAAATTGTTATCAACGGGTAAAATATAGGACTAGCTCTGACCCCCCACTTCAGTGGCTCAGCACATAACAAATAGCAAAAATGCACAGTAAAACTAGAACACGAGCAGTAGCTGCTTTTCTCTGCGAAGCCAGTCCAGTGCCTCAGCCTTGCGGAACAGCTGTCAGAGCAGAGAGGCAAGATGGGTCCTGGGTACCAGTGAATCTTTGGCTGAGGAAGAGGAGCAGAACTGGCTACTCGCAAAGAGATCTCTCTTGCTTTGACACCAAGTGAGAGGTGGGATCCTCAGGCCGAGCTCCTTCCATGTGCACAGGCAGATGGAGCGGAGGAAGGGCAAGCAGACCCCATGTTCAGTTGCTCAGTCGGGGGTCTCAGCAGCACCCCAAGCACCGTCCCTGCTGGATGCTTTTAAATGACACTGATTTATTTATAACTCCCAGAGTGACTGGAGAAGAACCTGAAGGAACTGTGATGAGAGTACAGAGGGGACGGAGGAATGAGATGTGCACTGGGGGAGGATGCGAATGTGCATCAATCCCAGCAGAGCAGAGGAGACTGAAAGCAGGGCATGTTAAGCAAGCCTTTGCCACCAATGGGGCTGATGGCAGAGGAGCAAGGGCCAGCCATCTCCTAATGAATGACGAGGGAGTGGTGCTGCTACAAGGACTGATTTTTGGGACAGAAGATGCATCCAGAGGCTCTGACAAGCTGCTGATGCTGGAAGTACTGCAGCTGCAGGGACAACCACCACTTGCTTTTTACTTTCTTCTGCCTGAAGCACACCACTGCTGTTTTGTTCCATCACTGTTTATACACTTATTCTCCTTTATACTTTCTACCTTCTCCTTTTGACTCTTGGTTAGTGCACAAGTCCTCATAGTCCACTTCTTCACCCTCTGAAGGCCCCAGATAATGATGTTCACCTACCTGAAAGAGAGATGTGTGTGATTTGATCCAGGCCTCACCTCTACTTCTCTCCTGATCACACAAATGGGGCTCTGAGGTCCTCCCAGACCTGCATGGCAGAACTCTGAGCTCAAGAAGCAACCGAAGCTACTCCTCTATTCCTTCCTTAGTAGTTCCAATTGAGTAAATCAAGTTTCCTTAGCTACCTCCCTCTTGTACAAACCCCTGTCAGAAATATTAAGATGGACATGGATGAAATAGGAATGGAAACGTGTGTGTGAAAGCACCAAAAGAAACAACAGTCAGGTTTAAAAGAATGGTCTATATTCATAAACCAAGGAGATGACTGACAGCAGTCAAACAGGTGAACTCTGGGGAATGTGCTGTTCACACCTGGGTAGAGGGCTCTGATAAGGTCCCAGCATTGATGACTTGTCAGCAGAAGACCTGTGGTCTGGTAAGAGGAGGAGGGCAACAAGGTTACAGCATGTCACATATACTATTGTCCTAAGAGAAAGACAGATGACAGCCCTAAAGATATCCAAGATGAGGATATGAAGAAAGCGAGCAATGATTTACAGAGTCAGAAGTAAGCAAGATTGTGATGCAAAGGTAACTGTAAATTCCTAAGTGTTTTAAAAGACCTGTCCAAAACTCAGTTCCCTGTAGTCAAGAAGAACCCAAGAGACACAGTGAGGACTTCAGGTTCCCACACGAGTCATCTTGGCCAAAGCACTTGGATACACATGCCTTGGTGTGTAGGGTATGAGAGTGTGAGTAGGTAAAACCAACTTACAGAGCAAGTTAAAAAAAATAAAATGCCGAGGTCTCACACTGAGTTTTGTTACACTGAACTGTGACACTCTTATTTTAGCTAGTTTTAATCTAGGCGACTTCTCAATAAAATGGATGCCACGTTTAACTATCCTGCTGACCACAAGCTGAGGATAATACACACACTCATTGTGAAACCTATTCTGTGCTAACCTATCATGACTCAAAAGCTGGTTGTTATTGCACTACTGGAGACAAAGGCTCTGAAGGAGAGTGGGATGCTTGGTGTGCTCATTTGCATCTCATTACCCAGCATGCTCTTCCTTCCCAGAGCTATTTTCATAGTGGCATTGTTGTCCGAGCCCTGGGAACAAGTGGAAAGATTTGGTGACTTTGGATGCATGCAGTTCTTTTCTACTTGCTTTGCTCCCCCTTTATAATGAAAGGCTTTGCAAAGTGGTGAAAATGAATCAATTTTCCATTTTTCAGGCTGTATGGGTGGGGGTTTTTTTCAGTAGTTTAAGCTATCAGGAGCAAATCTTGAATAACAAATAAGATTACAGAAATGTGAGCCTAATGTTCCTCTCTACAAGGTGCTCAAGCATGAAGGTTTTGATCGGAGAGTAAGAAATGAGATTTAACTTCCTTCTGATTTAAGTTTCATTTGTACAAAGAACCTATTCCAGCAAAATGTGATTGCAAGCTCATTATTCAGTGAAGGGCAAATATCTTCAATCACAATCCAGTAAGATCAGCAGCTTTCTCTGTGTGTTACAAGCCTCAACGAAGAGAACTGAACATACTGGCTTCTGTCATTGTCTACATCTAAGACTGTGATGATTTCACCCTGTCCAATTCATTTCAAAAGCTTTAGCTTCCAATTAAAAGTATAAGTTGTCAGCCAGAATAAGTGTCTATCATTTGAGCCAGAGCAGTTTTGGTTTCTGGCAGTTTTACCGCATCAAAGGGTTGATTTACAGATCAGTTACAATTTTTTTATTCAGTACTAAAGGGAATAAAACTGCCTCAGACACAGGACTCAAAACAACACTCAGTTACTTAAGTTTTCCATAGTTTTCCATATATTTTATCAAGTTGGAAATAAAACTTAATTCCTCAGTGACTATAGTTTTCAACAGGCACTTAAAAATCATTAAAAAAATAAAATCCAGGAAAATCTAAGAACCTCAACATTATGTTCTTTAACAACATCCAGCATACAAAGATTACACTGTACTTCATAAATGTCGATTAATTCAGCACCAGAAGCCTGTGTGAGGTATGAGGTTAACTCCTCCACGGGTTAAACAGATTTCTCCCATTTTACAGGTAGGGAATCTTAGCTATAAAAATAAAACTACGTGTTGAAGACTGGTGCAAACCACAGCAGAAGCACATTAAAAACTCTTATTTTCAGTCTCTCAGGTTTGTGTTTTAAGAATGTAAGCAATTTTGAGACACCTTCTTGGGATAAAAAATGGATAAATATGGGTAAAAATCACGTACAAACACACGACAGAAAGTTTTGAGGCAGGGAGAAATCACGAGTTTCTGGGGTTTTAAGGCTAAGATTCAGTACCTCCTTAAAACATGCAAAGCATTTGCTCCTTGGGCTTCGTGTGGCAGGAGGATGAGTGGCATTTCACAGCAGGATCCCGTAACGATGCTTTTAAGTGTTTATGCTGTATAACCCTTGATGAATCAATTAGGCATTCTCACTCACCCAAATTATTCATTTTACTAGCAGTATTGGTTTTACAGCAATAGCACAGCCCTAGGTCTAGAAACTGGTCCTGTAGGATCCAGAAGATCAGGTTAAACCTGCGGTAGGTACCTGGGATGTGCTTGGTGAAAGTAAAACAACTCAGAGATAAAAGGCAAACGGATTAGGTTTTGAAAACATTTTAAGACATGGAAATCACTGTCAGCTACTTTAAAGCCCAAATCTACCCATGGCACACTTGACTGAGCCTGGAGAAAGTGTGGTGGGGTACCATGGAGGCATGCAGGAACTGGTAGACTGGAGACTTCTTGGCAGCTGGGATGGGGCTCCATCGGAGCCAGGATAAGCACAGATCTAATCACATGAACAACAAAACATGACTTTCAAAAAAGGCCATGATATCTGGTGACAGCAGCACAGAGCTGAGCGCACAGCTGGAGCACCTGGACAATCCTGGTAGCTCCTGCACAGAGTGGTGATGGTGGTACAAAACCAGGGATGCACAGAGAGCTACAGCAGCCCTTTCTCTTCCAGAGGCAATGCTTGTACGAGCAGGCAGAAATGAATCGAGGCAGCAATGGTGCAAAGTAACAAAATAATGAACAATAGTTCATTAAAAAGTGACATGAGCAACAAAACAGTTCATTAAAAGTTCACTAAGACACCTTATGCCTGAAAATAATTTGCTTTGTCAGTGAAAGGAAGGAAAACAAAGAAGAAAGATTAAATGCATTTTTAGTAGATGGATTATTCCAAGAGTCAGTAAGTATTCCCCCAGCCACACCACCGAACCCCCCCTCAAATCCAAGGGTTAGTGCAGGTGCCACAGACCAGAATAGGACCCTGGTTAACCAGTACAGGTAAGACTCGTTGTACTCACCTGCATCCTACCTGGCTGCCAAACCCCCTTGTCCAGCCAAAGAAGAGAAGCAGGCACTTCTTAAGCATTATTTATATGGTTTATTTTAGATATCCAAGCTAAGAGGAGATAAACGCAGTTTAAGGGTGTCTATCTCTCTCCAGTCACTATAAAGGCAGTTTACAAAACTGGCTCAGGTGCAGATGACTACAGAGTTTGATAAGGGGAATCCTGTCTTCTGTGCCCTGAGATATAAACCCCAGAAGGCAGATGAGGGAGGCAGAATGGGATTGCCTCTCACCCCAGATCCTCCTGGATTTGGGCTGTCAGCGTGGCCTTACGGCAGAAATTAGAGCAGCCCCAGAAAGCTGTGAAGCAGCTCCAAGTCCTTTATTTTAGGCTACATCACTCTCTTTCCCGTCATTGGTATTTCTCCGGGATCCTCTGCCGGCTGGCCCCTTTCCATGTCTGTGTGCAAGGAGGGAACCTCTCCTGCCCTGCGGCTCAGACGGTTCCCTCATCCTCCGGCCACTGGAGTTCAAGGAGGGAGATAGCACCTGTGACCCCCATTTCTGCCGCTGAGATAAATTCAACTTTCCATTCAATTTTTATTCCTAGGTCGAGACAAGAATGGTAGATTAAAAGCAACAATAGCTGAGCATTCAGTCTGGAAGCTGCTGCAGCGCTGCGCTCCCAGCCTGCCGGACCCAGCCAGCGTCCTGCCTCCAACTACGCCACTTACTGATTTTTGAACCAAAACATTTGCGCTGGCACAACCCCCAGTGAGTGCAATTATATGGGTATAAAGGTGCTTTATACCAGCATAGATTATGAGATAAACAAGCTCATTTATACCGCCGTAACTGCATTCACTTCAGGGTATTTGTACCGCTTTAATGATACCAGTGTAGTTAAAGCAATACAACTTGTGTGTACAGACAAGACCTCAGCCTAATGGTAATTAACACAGACATTTCCAGCCACCCTGAGCAGCTGAGGTTTATGTTAGGAATAGCAGCTGACCCATAACAATTTGCAACAGCATCAGAAACCTCTAGAAAACAGCTCCCCCTTCAATTGCTTTTGCCACATTTGCAGGAAGGATGTTTATTATGCCCCTTTTAGCAGGAGGCCCCAAGAGCTAAAAGTTGCTTGTGGCCACTTTTCTCTTGCGTCTGGACAGCAAAACAAAACAAAACAATAAAATAATCAATTCAGCCACTGACATTTTGCTGTGAAAGAGCTAAGGCAGCACAAAACCGCTGATAAAAGTGGCGGTTAACCCTGTGCTACCCTTATTGTTCTTTATTCACCAGCAGCGAGCGCTCGAGCAGCCCGTGGAGCGCAGGAGAAGGGGTTTTGCCATCTGTTGCTAGGGCTGACCTCACCCCCGTTCGCTCCAGCATCGCTCCTCGGGACGCTGTTTGCATGGTGAACCAGCACTGGCCCCGTGCCGACCCATTCAGCGGGGCCGCGGCTGTCCGCACGCGAGCACCTCCCTGCAAAAGGGACCTGCCGAAGCGCTTGGCCTCACTTGGAGAGGGGGTTTGGATATACATCAAGATTCCTATGGACCGAGTACTTGTCAACTCGTCCCAGGAGAAATTGCGCCCTGCACGGTACCTAACTTGACAAAGGGAGAAAGAAACAACCCCAGAAAACCAACCCCTCTCCCAGATGCACCCTCCACGGGTTAAACTTAACTCTAAACCACAAAAAAACAGATTGCGCTTTCCGCTGAGACTGGATTTGCCAAGAGGCTGCTGAACCCATCAATGAGATAATGGATACACATTTTGCTTAGTTTCGTGTACTCCCGGTCTCTTTATTTCTTTTCCCTAAATAATACCAGCACAATCTCATGGGAAACTATGAGAAATTCGCTGTCTAGAAAAAAATGAGTTTTAACAAAAAAATGGGCTGCCAGTGCAGAGAGGCGGGAACGCTGCCGTTGGACAGTCAGGGAACTGAGGCACAGAGGAGCTTAGAGAATTGCTGAAGGTCAACCACACAGATATACATGAACAAGGAAAGACCGAAGTGCTGTCTACAAATACTGCAACAGCACAGACACCAACTAGACACATGGACTCCTCATTTCCAACCATCTCCTGTTTTCCCAAATGTCTGAGTGGGTCACGCAACATTAGGATAAAAAAAGGGCATGTCGTGTTTAAAATATATATGGCATAAATATGGAAAGTGCTTAACAAAACTGACACATATATTGAACAAGTTTCCAGAAATATACAAAATTTCCATTTGGAGGTGGTATGTTTTTTTTCCTTAGGGATGAAGAAGGGAATCGAAATACAGCTTTCTTTTGTGGGAAGCAGATCTGTAACTGAAAAATCAGTAATTCTCTAAATGTGAAATATCAGATGGGACTCATCTTGAGAATAAGACACGTGAATTTAGGTGTCTGCATGCGAGGTAGGGAGCTCATCAGTACGTGTTCAACTCGGCTGCCTATACATAAGCATCCAGGGCTTTGGGCACTTCTCCTGGCCCCCAGCCATTGCACTGGAGATGCGGCTCTCCTGCAGGTCCTGCGGATGCATCAGGTATCCCGAGGCTTCTCATTTAGCACTCCATGCCCAGGTCTGGAGTGCTTTTCTGCCAGTTTGAGGGAGGAAAAGAAAGTGTTACTTTGCCTGCATGTTCCTGCAACACGATGATGGGGACAAATCACTGAAGAACAATTTAGGTTCCTACTTCCATTGACCTTAATTTCATTTTCATTTTATATGGCCTGTTTTCCAGATCCTACCTGACATCAAACCGTCCTAATTAATACCTTCCCGCACTGCTCAGCACCAGTGATAGCCTCCCTCCCAAGTGTTTTTGACAAAATTGGGCATCAAATGAAGTGCTTTTCTCACTGAATCTCAGCTTTCCAACAGTTGTGGTTTTTTGTGAAAAAAACCCACACCTCTTCACTACAGTGTTTTTAATTTCCATATTTTTTCTCTAAAATTAGGAGTTTGGATTTGAGGATCCCTCTGTGCCGTCTAATAGTCTCTCTTCATGCCTTGCTGCAGTCCAAGTTCCCACAACCCTCATATCCCAGAATCCCAACGGGACAAAAACTGCTGCTAAGAGGAAGCTGTCTGAGAGGATTGCCCAGCCCAGGGGACTGGGAGCTGTAGAAAAGGCATCGGGACTGCTATACTCAAAAGACCGAAGAGGTATTTTTAATTTCCATTTTTCACCAAAAAAATTCAAACTTTTATATAGCATTTTTCAATGGGGAAAAATAATTAAAGGACTCGGTCTCTCCTGGGCTTCATACAGTGATATGTAACTTTGTGGCACGTCACCCACTGAAAATCCCCCTTGCAGAAAAGGCTGATAGATACTTGGTTTCTGTAGTACTGTCATCCCCTGACTGTGCAATATGTCCAATTTGGAAGGACTAAGGAGCTGAGTTAGACCCTAACTAGCCCTTGAATAAGTGCGTGCTCAGGGCTGCAAGCAGATATGTCTATTTTCCTGCCCTTCTCAATACGGAGCCACTGACGACACCAGCTCCTGAGCGGGAACTGCTCACTTTTTCCCTGCTGGTCTACCCCAAGGGAAGAGGCAAAGGGTTGGATTCAGACAGGGGTCTGAGAGATGCATCAGCCACAGGAGATATTGTGTCTCCATTCTTGCTCCACACTGCCCCTTCCACAGGAACGATACCACCAGAACACACAGCCTTAAATGAAGCTGTTTGATAGCTCTGCATTGAAACATCTTCTAACAGGGAAAAAACCCCACCTTTCCGGTAATTTTATGGCAGACCATGCTGTCACAGGAATAGGATTAATATTTCAACTGATATGACGCCAAACGCCACATAGGATGAAAGTTACCTTGGCTAAGTAAACCTGGGTGTCCTGTCCAAGCCTGTAAGCCAGGTTCCTGCTGTAAGAGGCACAGCTCGGCAGCCCGGACCACCGCTCCCTCTCCACTGCCTACAGACAAGTCTGCATGTCTGCCTTAGCACAGATGCTTAACTCTGAAATGGTGACATTAAATAAGATTAATCCCATCCTTCATGGCCAGTGGCACCACCACAAGAAGTGGTCCTCACTGCTCCTTGCTCTCCTCCCCTGTCTCCCCTTGCCCATTCAGATGTATTTGCTAAGTCCCTGGGCAGCAGCACACTATTCCGAAGTCTTAATTTCTTTTGGCAATTTAGTCCCGAGGTTTAACTGTTTATACAGGAAGACTTAATGAGTACAGTTACTTGTGTGAAAACACAGGCATCTGTGGTTGTGATTATGGCTAAATTCAGCCTGCAACCTCAGCTGTCAATAGCTTATTATCTTTTAAAAATTATAATAAAATCAAATCACATCACCTAATTATAAAGGGACTATTTTGAGAAGTCTGAAAAAGGTGACCTGCACCTTTTGAGCAGGAGCAGGCTCGCCATGTGACCTTCCTGTCACCCTAAGCATAACGAAGCAGAAATAATTGGGAAATTCCCTCCGATGTCACCTCTCGGATTGTGCTTGCCACTTCTCAAGGCTGTCATCACGCTGCCGCCTGCTCACAGTAATCGCTGCTGGCACGGGACGTGCTCGTACCACGCTGCATTATTAGCAAGCTGTCAGACACCAGCGCCGCAGAGCCCCAGCGCCAACACAGAGAGAGTTATAGGGGTAATAATGTTGTTCGTTAGGTAAAAATAACTGAACTTTTAGAGTAGAAAAAAAAAAAACCCTAAAACACAAAACTCTAGTCTTTGGTTGAATGCTATTTTATTTCTTTCCCCGTGCTGAGCTCAGGAATGGGTTTATGAGGTGGATACAAGCTGATGTTGAAGAGCAGTAATTTATTTGCAGAGTTCTTTCTGCAAGCCTACAAGGGTTGCCAGGGACAATTACTTGCTATGTTTTAATTGCTTTTTATGGGCTGGATAATGCCTGTAAGCCAAGCTCTGAGTAAGGACTTGAACACAACCTGCGCCCCAAGGAGAGGAGCTCCAGGAGGCACCGTGGCTCAGACACATGCTCCTGAGTCCCACTTACCCCCACGCTTCCCCGTCACATCCCGCAGGCAGTCACCCCACCATGGCCCCACGCTGGTAACACAGCCCGGCATGCCTTCCTCTGCGCCAGCTCCCTGGAGAGTCCGGAGGCAGGAGGAGAAGCCACCCACACAGTCCCCATCCACCCGCTCCTAGCACGGGGCCAGAGGAGTGAGCAGTGACCCCCTGCGTGCCCAGCCCCACATTCTGAGCAGCCGGCAATGGAGGAGGGGGTTCTCACTCTCCTGTAAAAAATACCCATCATAAGTCAAAGTCCAGCTGTCAAACAGTTCATTCCTTTATACCATCTTCCCCTACATAAGGAACAGCCTCTCAGTTCAGTTTTCAACCTAACACCTCGTTCAAATCTCTCCTGAAGCCCATAAAAAATCTGTGAAAGGCAGTAAATATTTCAAGAAGAACAACCAACTCCAAGTTACTTCCCTCTTACCAACTTCCCAGCATATCCTCTCCTCTCCTTCTCCTGTTTCTGTTGTAAACCCAGGATACAGGAATACCATCAATTTGCAGCAACGATGATTGTTCAAGCATTACAAAGACAAGAGGATAAAAAAATAATTTATGAGTAAGCTGAAACATTCAACAGCTGCCACCCTCTCTGTGCCTATGAAATCAATAGCCAAAATTTCCCCTCCTACAACAACGGTAGCTTAGGAGTTTGGTTACTGCACCTCACTGCACAGTGCCTGCGTCTGTGCATGCACATGGAGTGCAGGGCACGTAGCATGGGATGGCACCTTTCCAAAGGATATGTGCTATATTAAATGGATATGAAACATGACCATGTATTTCCTATCCTCTCCAAACGACCAAATACAAGATTCATTTACAGACATGACTGAGGAAACTGGACAAAATTCGTATCAATTCCAGCAACAACTGAGAAATAAATTTCTGGAACACTTATTTCTTGCTTATACAAATGGTCAATACTTGATTTGAAAGCGGCATTTTAGCCATCACCATTTTTTAAACTGGCACTTAGGAGAACAGTTTCACACATGACCATCCTGATACTGCAGACCTGTTTTTCTGAAATGAGCAAAGGTTGAGCAGATGCTGCACCCGCAAGAGACAAATGATAATTCCTCTCCCCAGAAGATCTCTGAGAAAGAAGATACTGAACAATACACTGGACTTGCATGAGCCAAACTTTAATTTGAATTTAGGCTCTGCCATATCAACTCACTAGCTACTTGGTAAAGAGATAAATGATCAGTCACACGCACCGATTTTGTCAAATCTCATCATGTTTTTTAGCATAGGAGTAAGACTTGATGTGCTGATGAGGTTTCTACCTTCACAAATCGGAGCCAAAAGCAAGAGGAATGATCACCAGTAACCAGGGCTTGCACCTGCTGAGCTGCACAGGGCTCCGTTCTCTTCCACATCCTTGCGAAGTCCACACAAACACCTAGGTCAAATTATTGCCATAAACTAGAAAAGACCACAGCCTTGAACATCAGCAGTGCATCACCTTGCTGGCAATGTCTCCCTCTGAGCCAGCTTGCCAAGCAAACAAATCTGCACCTGAAGGCACTGTAGGTAATTGAAGTTAAGGGTCAGCAGGACAATTTGAGTTGTTACGCTCTTAGGCATAAGGGACAAAGCCATATTTTAATAACTAATCCTAATTTTCAGATGTAATAGTTCCGGGTGCTACAAATGGAGGTACCTTAAAGAAGTCAGGTTTTTAGAAGAAGAAGACTGAAGAACAGTCTTCTGAAATCAGATCCCTGTTCATTGTTTCATTTTGGGTGCTCTTAAACCGAAGTAACTATTCCATAATGAACTATTTTCACAATCAGTCTGAATTTAACTAACGACTTTAAAATAAGGATAGATAATATTTGTGCGTTTAAACTTGGCACATGGGTACAACTCAGTCCTATCCGATAAATTCTTCTTTTCATGCTGAGGTCAGGTACAGATTTTACCAGATATGGCGTCCCTCCCATTAAAGGCTGAATGTAAGTTTGTGCTTTTTGTCTCATGCTTTGCAACCACATGGTGACATCTCTGGCTATTGATCAAAGCCCACAGGGAAGGACTATCTGCAGCTGGAAGCCATCTACTACAGAAGAGTAGGCTTACTGCTAGAGCAACTTCTTCACACTCAGTGCTTGTCACCCCAGTTGCGAGAGGTTCCGGCAACAGGGTCCACCTTTTCAGGCAATGGAAAAATGGAAGGAAATCCACAGCTGCGAGAGGAAGATGAGACACAATAGCTGAAGGCTCCTGAGTGATCTTTACGGACATTGAGGCAATACAAGAGTCTGGATGCTGCTGCTCTTTAGACATCCTGGGAAGCACGTAAAATGGGGCAGAGTGGGGCAGAACAGCTATGAGTATTGCTCCTCTTTGGGTAGAAAGTGGGGAGAAATACGAACACATCTGTATACACATACATATAATGAATTCAATAACAGAGCTCTGAGGCTACAACCTTCATAGGTCTTGCAGGGAATATATTAGACTTCTCTGCTGAACATGGATGGGAGGAGAAGAAGAAGCAATGGTTATGGTAGCCTCTCCACACATGAGGCAGCTGATGGATCAGATAGACCTGTCTGACTTTCTTATTAAGAAAAATTTACAAGCATCTGTACCTGATACACCTGTCAGAACATGATGGGTCCAGTTAGTCAGTGATCAGGCTGACAACTGCATCAGTTTCTTCTTCGCTTGGGTAGCTCAAAGGAGTAATCAAAGCTGCTGTCAACTAGAAGCCCTCATTTAAATTTGGGGATCAAGCACATCTTTTCTCAGTAGTTTCACAGGCACCCTGTTCAGGGCCTGTTTGCAAATGAGATGGTATTTTCTCAGCATAAGTTTATCCGAGATCTACACTTCTGCTTACCCATCTGGTCCTATGAGATAATTCTTGGGCATCTTTTGTTCTCCTTATTCCTAACACACTCTTTGCTTGTTTAGTTAAGCTGAAGAATAACTCAATTTATTCTGCCCTCAAAAAGGGGCAGATTACAGAAATCTACTTCTTCCTCTGACTATGTTAAGCTATCCCTTTTATAGACAAAAATTAAAAGGTCATGAAAAATGCCATTAATATATCTTCACATGTATACTTCTAACAGCAAAATTAGGATGTTAATGTCTTCTTTTGGCAGTATCAGTTTTTAGTGGACCATATCTTTGTGTCCCATCAATCTCTTTTTCTAATAAAGACTGGACTATCAAGAGAAATGACCAAAAGTCGATCCCCAGACTTGAGAACACAACTTTCCATATTTGTTTTCCTATGAAAATAAATCTTAGGTAAGATGAATTGGAACAGCATATAAGAAAGCATTATTAACTACCAATACTATAAAAACACCAAGGCAGTTAGTTGGTCAGTGCAATACCATATACACAGTAGACCAACAGGAAGGATTTACACAAACCTGACTCCAGGCTTTCACATCTACAAAGCTTGTTTCTCAGTTTGCACAGAGTATTTTCCTTCTCTCACATACACACAAGAACATAAAAATGTGGGTGAGTTGTGGCCATATGGGCCAAGTTTCTTTGACTTTTCGGGAGGATTTAACGTATTTTAAACTCGCACTTATGAAAGTGAAGATCTGTCATGGCTAGACAATGTAGCTAGCAATCAATAGCTCACTGAAAGCTACATTGGGGATTTCTATTTGAAGTTGTAATTATATTTGCATCTGCCTGGACAGTAGGGTAAAGGTGGAGAGAAGCAAAAAGGCAGACTGGCGAATATAACAGGCTGAGTTATAGCTGCTCTGCAGGTCTTCCCGAAGGCAAACTCTTTTGCCACCCTGTAAGGGCAGCCCTGTGCCAGAGCCACTGAGCTCTGGAAAGGTCAACCCATCTTTCCGACGGGGACAGAACTAGGGGTTAGGAGACACTACTCTCTTCCTCTCTCTGAAGATACATTAATCCTCACGTAATGCAGAAGACACTGCAGGTAATCTTTCTTGATTCAGGTCCAAAACATGAGATGCAAGTTTGAGAAAAGCTGTAGGTAGGTCAGCTTATCTCAAGATTGAACTCTGGGGCATTAAATATAAACATAGTAAATTTAGCAAGAAAATCAATGGAAAGATGATGGGATAAAAAAAGTTATTTCCAAATTGTTAGGTTTTGTAAGGAAATTCTTCAGTAAGATTCTACAATGTGACAATGTAACCGAAGACAACAGCCCTCATTCTCCAATGTTACCCTGGCTTAGCTCCACTGACTCCTCTGCGGCTACATCCCATTCATGCTATTGGTACTTGCATCAGAATTAGACCAAGCATCCTAATGAAATTTTAATTAATCATTCAGCACAAGCCCTCAAGAACATTTTTAAAACTGCAGCAAGCAGAAGCAAGTACATAGAGTAACCAGTTGGGAATGCTCTAATGCCGAGACAAAGAGACGTTGTGTCAAGCCTGTTTTTTGAAAGACTGAAGCAACCCCAAAGAATACATCACTGACACAGAAAATTACCAAACATTTATAAATAATACAGTATGCTCAAACCTATCACACTGCAAACAAAACAGATCAGCAAGCTATCATGCAGCTGATGAGAGAGGAAGACGCGAAGTCAGCCAGCCTGAAGTCAGCCAACTGATGACAACTGGTGTAAGCGACGGGGCAGGTGAACCGGCGCTTTAACAAGGGCTATAGCAAGGGGGGCTGCAACGGTGCGAGCTGCCTTCGCGCTCCCGACTGTTCTTCTAACCGCAGCAGGCTTCAGCTCCCGCCGCTGCAGCCGCGGCTGGCACCCCTCCACCGCCGGCGAACTGCGGGCAAATCAAAGTAGAGGGAGCAGGGTCGGGGAGTGAAAGGAGAAGCCTGACGCTGGAGATTATCTCCAGCAGCAAAGTGGAAATGACATTGAAAGTAAGCTTCACGGATAAAAGACAAATGCAGTCAAGAAATCCTAAGTACTACTAAAAGGCTCTGCGAGCGGATATGTCTATTATGAGGAGCAATATAATTGGCTCTCTTGAAGTCTGAATGTCACTCAAAGAGTTCAGCAAGACAAAGAAGTAATAAATTATATCTGGAAGGAGATTCTTTCCCCAAACCAGCACTGAACAGTAATGCTAGATAATAAGTCATAATGCTACAATTTAGTGCTCCTGTCAGACAGAAATTTAGGTAAACTAGTGTTGCTTTATTTACAGAATTTGACCACCAGGGTCAAATCATCACATCAAATCAAAATTGGTAATGAAACTTAATGGATTCTAGCTATGTTAACTAAACCAAGTTGTAAAATCCACTTCCCTTCTCCTCTTGCTGACATCCAAGTGTCACAAGCAGACTGATATCCACTTCGTAACGTACCCTTCGTTTAGCCTTTTCTTCTGAGGTAACAAGATGACAAGATTGCGCTGCCTGATAAAAGCCCTCGATCGCTTTTGTGCTGCCTGATAAAAGTCCTCAATTGCTTTTATTAGGTAATTTCGACAAAATTTAGCAGAGAGGTACAGGTCTCAATGATACTAATTTGATATAACTTGTTATACATTTCAGGAAAACCAGCAGCTGTAGACAGGAGAGAGGCAGCAAGTTCAGGAAGGTGGTGGTGGATCTACCCACGATGACAGGTAGAAGTCTCAGCACTAGCAGACACCAGCAGCGACAGCCAGTCCTGAGCTCCTGACTCTGTCTGGGGAGTGAATCCAAAAGCTGACGTCCCACCTCCTCAGAGAACAGCCAACCCAAACCTCAAGGCACATGTGCGGAAACACACAGAAACCTCCTTATTCCTCCTATGAGCACTGCAAGACAGCAAAACAAAGTATCTAAAATTTATTGGCTCAGAGAGAAAGCTTAAACTAGATCACCAAACTAGGAGCTCATTAGTGGAGAATCTCACCTTGGAAATCCTCCAGTTTTACACTGGCCATTTTAATCCAATTGTGGTTCAGCAAGAAACCAAAGATGCCTCAACAGTAAAGAAGAAGGTCTGGACCATCCCCTCGCAGGTAAATGCTCATAATGCTGCAATGGAAAGTCATATTTTCTCTTGCTCTCCCTGCAAAGCTTGCTTTGCTTTACTTCTCTCCTTCCATTACAGAAAACCATGAATGCTTTTTTTGTACTGACAGCCAGCATAAAAGAAAGGGTACAGCAGTTATCAGTATAGTACCTCTTACCTAGTACACTCTCAGCTCTGGAAATTAAAATCACCTCCTGGAAGAGGAGAGATGACAGCTTGAATCTTTGGGGCGAGAGGACATTAAACTTCCTCGATAAATGCTGTAGCCACTGCATTAATCCATCAAAGATAGAGCCACTCCGACCTTCCTACAGCCATCTTCAAAAACAGCGTGGCAATGACAAGGTGCAGGGAGCCCAATCCTGTCAACAGGCACTCCTTACGCTCAGAGAAACCTTCTCGGATCAAGCCCATTCAGTTTTACATAAGAATTACAATCCAGCCTGATCAGCCCTGTTGAGACCACAGTGGTCCAGGAAGGAAAATCTCAAGACCTTGGGGTGGTGGAAGCATTCAGCATTAATGCAAACATACTGAAAAGCTAAGTGGCCTTAGGGTTGCGTGCAAGTAATTATGGCTTTTGGGACTACAGTATTAGATTTAGGTACCCAAATTCTAAGTCTCATTTTAGGCAATCAAGGCATTTTCTGGATCTGGCCCCTAGTGACTCGTCAACAGAAGCAGATTTCCTGTCACCTAAGTGTTTAACAGTTACTTTCCAGTGGAGTAACCACCTGAGTGTCTCTTCACAGCCAATGGAGCCTAGCTCCAGAAATGCTGACTTTTTAGAGGTCCACATTTTGTTGAGCAATCCCACCCCAGGTGTTCATTCCACACACAAAACCCCAAAACTAAGCCACATTTTCTGTGGTCTGGAGGAAGCACATGCAGATCTGGGAATATGTTGAGGGCAAAGCAGGTGCCGGATGCTCAGATGCTTGCTGGGAGAATTGGAACGACTACAGGAAGAAGAGGAAGAAGAAGGGGACAGCAAAAGGGAAGGTTTTGCCATACAGTCTGAATGCTCCTTCCCAGCACCAGCACTAGCCTCAGGCACCCAGCGCATACTCTGATCACCCTTGCATACCACAGGTCCATCCATTTCACACACAACACTACTTTGAAGACTAATCCCAAGCAATTTCCTACAGACAGTTATAAAACTCAGACAAGATGATTCCACAAAAATCCCCAAAGCAATTTTAGTGGTAAAACACTGTTATTTTTTTCCCTGACAGTCTATATTAGGAAGCAAACTCACCCGTTGTGGCTCCTACTGTACAGCTTAACCTTTTGGATGCCACACATGGTGACAAGGCTGCATGTAGTCTAGGTTTGAGAAGTCACATGTTTCTATGCCGTAAGATTGTTGTCTCCCCTGGTCACACACAGCCCCTAGCTACATACTTCAGGCGACTTCCAGGGGCTGGCTGCCTTGTGTGTGCTCGCTGCTTTACAAGACTGTGGTCACACAAAAGTGATGTGAGCAGGGTTCAACGGCCAGAAGATCTGGGCCATGGCTTTGCATGGGGAGAGCAGAAGAGGTTCACGTGAGAGGTTCTCACATGAAAACACTGAGATTATATGTGAAATTTTAGGACACTCAGGGGCACTGTCTACTTCAAATCTGGTCTCTAAAAAATAAAAAATCAAAGGTAGTTTGTAGCTACTGAACAAAACCTTCCATCAGTGTGTCTCAAAGCAATTAAAAAATAATTTTAAACAATACACCCACGTAAGACTTCCTGTAAAACATACTGATTTTCCAGTCATGTTTTGCCATTTAAATACACACATGCTCCTATGCAGATACAGATTTTCATCTTCTTTACCCAAAGGCAAGTTTCATGGAGTGGACAGCATAAAGGCTCCTTCACCCCCAGACTAAGACAGGGGATCCCCCTGCCCGGGATGGTGATGGGACAGGGGCTGTGGGGAGAGGCAGAGCGTGATGCCGTGGCCAGGGGACTCTCACTCTCCTTTGTGCAGAGCCAGAGGCTGATGCCTACACCAGGTGTATGAGTCTGGACACCAGGATTGCATGGGGTACGATGGGACATGCGAGTTAAGCCTTGCACACGCAGAATGAGATTCACAGTGTCCACACAGGCCAGGTTTTCCAAGAGAAAAGACCACGTAGATGCCATGGAAAAAAAGATGGAAAATACAGGATATACATATACAACACTCCTGTTCACACTGCTTGTACAGCTGGGCCCTCCCCTACCTTGCCTTTTCAAAACATAAAGTTCACACAGGTCTGAGTCCGGTTAAATACTCTGCGCACTCTTAAATGAGATTCTACAGTAAGAACAAAACAGTACAAGAGATGTCAGATTCCAAACACTGCAACTAAAAGAAAAATATTTGAAAAGAAAAGCCTGTCTCTTGCTCAAAGAGAAGTAAGGGCACCTGGCATCAAAATATTTTTCATAAAAGATTCAATTTCAGGTCAAGTTGTTCCTTTAAACATGGAACTGTCAGAATTCATGATTCGAACTGAGGCAGATGGTCAACATTTAGGTGGTAAATGGATGAGGTATCTGGAATGAAGTGAAGAGAGACTGGATTAAAACACTTCTAATTTCAGTGAAATATACGCTGAACTTCATGATAAGTCTCTGGTCTGCAGTTGGATTTGCACAGGTGGATCCCTGAAGTTGCATAGCTCCCTGGGCAGCGCCAGCAGGATTGCCTACTTCGTCCTTGTTTGGCTGCTACCGAGGGGAACTGTCAGAAGTCATCAAGTCGGTGACAATTTTCATAAATAAGGAATTGATTAAAATTCTGCACACAAATTTTTCTTGTACAGAAAAGCTCAGGGAACCCAGAAGATGCCACTGAAAGCAGCTGGTAGTATCTCCCCATGTAGCTCCAGTAAATCCCTGAGACTTGACCACATCCAAAACCTCCCGAAGCCTCGGAGCCAGTCTTGTTTTGCAGGACCCCACTAACCCTTTCCACAACTGCTGCTGCAACTTCTGCAGCTCAGCACCACTCTGCAGCCCGGCAGGGATCCTGCTGGGGCATGCCCACCGCTCAGGCTCACATAGCTTCTCGGGAAAGAGGTATGGAGAGCTGTCCCTACAGCAGAGAAGGCACTAAAGTTGTAACTCCACAGTGCTAGTGTATGACTTTCAGAAGGCCACAGAAGGACTTAATGTTGGAGCAAAACTACAGGCAGGTCGAGATGGCAGGATCTAAACCCTGAACAAGGGCATCAGAATTAGTCCCTCCATTGCTGTGAAACAGCTTAGAGACCTTAAAACTGCTTCACTGCCTGATAAACCCATCTCAACATATTCGTAAATTATTTTTGAACCCCTGAATGCTGGAAAAAGCAGATGGAACAATTTAGATAAAAAATCCACAATTAAACTCAGTTTAAAACACTGACCAATTTGTAGTGTAAATGATTAAACTCTAGACTGCTTTCCTGCACTCCTAGAGTTAGCCAATGTCCTTAAAGGCAGGATAAAAACCCAAACCCAGCAACCAAACAGCCTTTACAGGTTATTCCCTAACCATGGCTAGATGTATTGCATCATAAAATGTCAACATCAAAACAATATAGAAAAAATAATTACAGACAGTGTTAGTGTTGTAAGCTGATAAGGACCAGATGGTCTTTTGTATTTATGGTTTGCCTTGTGCATACAAATGCTTTTGGGATCTAATTAGCCTTCTACAAAACTCAAACTGGGTAATTACTATCATTATCCCCTTTTCAAATAAATCTGAAGTCTAAACTGCAATTAAGTTTTTTATCTTACAATTCATATCCATGCATTTTAAGAATTGTTCTTTGCTATCTTTTCACAAATCTTCTTCCAGTGATTGACATAAATAAAATGGAAGAGATTAAAATAATTTTTAAAAGGATGGTTTTGCACAAAGAAGAGTTTTTGGTTAGCAGAGTTAAAGCATTCCTGAGAAATGCTGCATTCATGGTGAACAGGTTGCTGATTTCCTGAGCATTTGATTCTGCCGCCTTCGTGGTTGTTCAATGTCCCATATTCCTATCGACAGCAATCACTAAAAACAAAGAATGAGGCACAACTGGCAGAGCTGCTGACAAATGCCTGTATGGAGACACATAACTTCTCCTGTACATACAATGATCATCTTTTATATGACACAAACTGGCAGTCATTCTAATTAACTTTTGACTTAGGCAGCACATAGGCTGATGACGGGCTATGAAAGGGTAGTGGTGCAAGTAATAAGCAAGAATGTCACTTTTATTGGTTTCTTGCCCTCAGGACAGCTAATCACATGACAAAGGTAGCATGCTACAGAAAAGCATGACAGTATAATAACGTACACCACTGAATTCATTTAATGGAGAATTAATCAAAATCTGTCCAAAAATAGATAGCAGATGAGATTACAATGTTATAAGCTAATCATCTTCCACCCCCGTCCCCGACAAATGATTATAGGTTATAGAACTGCACTCCCATTTCCTCTTGCAAGAAAGAAAGTACTGAGCTAAAAGCTGATGCTAAGAGAAGTAACACTTCTGGCAACTAAGGGAGGACATACCAGTTTTGATGTAAATTCCTGTTTTCCTGCTGAAATGTTTTCAATTTATTTTACTACATCTCTGAAGATCATTAATAAATGGAGTATCAAAATCAGTACCAAAATCAGAGCAAAAGCTCTTATATTTCAACCTAGATGGGCTTTCTGATAATACCAGTGGTCTCTCTAGATAAAATTCTGCAAACGTCACCTTCTTTCTCATGTGAACTGCTTTCACTGGAAATATACTTAAATTTGAGTGCTCTGTGAACAAGAGTTCAAGCATTTTCGAACTCCCCTGACTCTGAGAGTTCAGATATAGGACTACAGAATAATTCAGGCTGGAAGGGACTTCGGGAAGTCCACTTTGTCCCATTTGCCATGGGACTGCTCATCCTCTTGAAGTTAAATGTGTGCGTGTGCTTATGTGCAAAAAAGGTTCACAATTACAATTTTTATTAAACTTTTTCTTTTTACAACACAAAACCTCGAAGCCTTGAACTCAGAGGAGAAACACAGGCTCCCAGTACGGAGGGATTCCCAATACCCCTGCTTGGTTTCCACCCAGACACCTAAATTCCCATCAGTGCCCACGTTCCTGAGCCCACATCTGGTGTGTGATGAGGACACAGTTTCAGGCCTGGCTGAATCTCGAAGCGACTAAATTTAGGCACCCATTTGTCTATCATCTCATTTAGCTGTGGCAGTGTTGGGTAAGTGTGCTTAGAGCTTGCCTAAGCACCCGGACAAGGGAAGACAAGTGTGGCCATCTTGCCTCTCCCACCTCCTCATCCAGAGATTAATCCTTTCTGCTAAGATATGTGAAATTGAAATTCGATTCTTCCCTCCTCCTTCCCGATAAGGACCAGAGATCTGAATCCAGGCCTGAAGGAGCACTGCAGTCACCTGACAGGAGTTTTCTGTGAGATCCCCTCTTAGTGCATCCCTTTCATTACGGAAAAAAATAATCATATATTAATGGGAGCAGGAGCAGAAAACCAGATTTCTCTTTTCCCAGTTGAGTGCCTGTATCACCTGGCTACTGAGTCACTGTCACTCTTTGTGGCCTAATTCCGTAATGATTTCCATGACAACAGAGCTATTTGCTATTTGAATATTGTGGAGTCTGGAAAAAATATCTTTACAGATAATAATGCAAAGAAATATCACAGATAATATTAAAAGCAAAAGAAAAAAAACCAGCCACTATGCAGGAAGCAATCATCATCTCTGACTTCAGCAGGCAATTTCTCTGTGTTTGCAGGCTAGCAACAGAAACTGCTTATGTGCGTCAAAAGATCTTTTCTGCCATAGTGAGATAAATACACGCTTAGTTGCTGATTTCCTAATCTTCAATTAAGAAGTGCAGCATGTCAAAATGCAGCCCGGCTTGGCTCCTCAGATATCTGTCCACTGTGTTTTGGGGACGGGGGATTTTTTACTTGCACATTTGATGTTTGCGGTATGCAAGGCAATCTCATTTTACATGAAAAAGGCTTCTTATAATTGGAAATTTATAGCTGAAAAATGCAGCTTACTTCCCAGGAACCGGAGCTCTTCGCGATGTGCGTGCATTACATGCACATGTGCATCGTACCAGGGGAGGGAACATGCCCCGGTCACTCAGCTCCAAACAATTTTGTTTTTCCCAGTGTTCCCCTCAGAGACCACATCTGTCCTACCCCCTCCATCACGTGCAGAAAGCTCAGTGCTTCGCCCTCCTCTCCTCCCTCTCACAGCACAGCCCAGAACACCACTCCAAGAAAAGAAGGAGGGAAGGTGAGCTGCAGAACGTATAGGAACCACACATCCTAAAAAATATTCCCTAAATAAGTTCTCAATCTCTGCCAAATGCAGATGCACAGGCTCACTGCAAGGTGAGCCCCAAAACTCTGAGCAGATGCAGGAGTGCCTGGGAGACGCGTGCTCCCGAAGCCATTGCTACAGCATCACATCAGGGGTATGTGAAGCTCTTCTGAGAGAGGCTTTGCAAAGGTCAGGAGAAAAATCTGCTTCATGAGCTGTAGGGAAATAAACTGACCATTGCAGCTGGGTCGAGGTCGGAACTGCTACTGCACACCTCAGTGCACACTGAGGTCAAGGTAAGAGGTTTTAGGGTTTTAGGGCTAATATCACTGTGACCTGGATCTGTCCACCATTAAGATACATTTCTATACTGATGTTGGGAAAGACTCCACTCAGTGAAAGTAAAACCATGGTGAATTCTCAGAAGTGAAATTAGGAAACAAAAAGGCCTTGCATGTCCGTTTCTCAAATAAGAAGTGTTGTCCAAACCATGTGGGCTTCGAGTAATGATTTTTTCACCAAAGATGAGCTTAATTTGATGAACCGCAGATGTCTGTGTGTGGCCCTCTTTATAGCGAATACAGACAAAAACCCAAACCGATATAAAACATTTATGGGAGCCCTTCATCTTTCTCTAAATGATACAACAGGCAGATTGTGCCTTGGAATGGCCTATTTCTTTCTACTGATTATAGTCAGAAAAATACAGTATAATTCATGTTGGAAGGGACATGTAGAGGACATGTAGCTCAATTCACTGCTCAAATCAGAGCCAAAATCATCACGTTGCTCAAGGACTGGTTGAATTTTGAGTACATCCAAAGATGAAAACTCCATAACCTCTCTAGGTGCCTGTTTCAGTGTCTGACCACCCTCACAGTGGAAAAGTCTTTTCTAATACGTACCTTGAATTTCCTGTATTGCAACCTGTAAACCTGGTGTGACAAACTCCATCACGGATATGTAGACTGCAGATGTCTAAGGGTAGGTGAGGTGACATAGACTGCAGATGTCTAAGGGGAGGTGAATGCTATCCTGATTGTTCTTCCACAGGTAGTGCAAATAATATTCCTCCCTGACTGCCACGACTTTCCAATAGCACATGTAGGATCTATAATCTCAAAAGACCAACAGAGTCTTTTGCTATCTTGGCATTGCAAATCAAGACAAAATCAACACAGGAATTGTGTGTGGGTGGGTTTATTCCCCTCTCTCTTGCCCCTCGTTCTTCCCATGTCTATCTTGTCTTTAGAGTTACACCACAGTCTTACACTTCCTTTGGCCATGGGAACCACTGAAAGAAAAGACAGGTGGTGAGAAAAAGAAAGAGGACCACAGCCTCGCAAGGGGCTTGCCAGCCTTCTCCTTGTGCACAGCATGAGTGGCAGACACCTACTACACTATTCTTGTCCATTCCTGTTCTCCCACGGGAGACCAGGACTAACTGGCTGAGTGCTGACTGGTGCAAATGTATCCCTGAGTCCACACGTAACCTTCTTTAATTCCTCCATGGAAATCTGTAAAGCTGAACTTCCTCTTCATGGCTTCCTGCATGCCTCCAAAGGTATCCACTTGTTATGTTGATGGAGTGATGACGATTCATCAAAGGAGGGACATGAGTCAGACAATCTGAAGATCAAATCCAAAAACTCAGCTTATTCTACAGCGATGGAACATAAAATTCAAGTAGGAGAGAGCTCATGATGTAAAACCAATACATCCTTGGTGGTGTGATGTGCTTATGGAGTCAACTCTTAAGTGGAAGGAGGGCCCACAGCCAAAAGAGACATTTTAAGGCAGAAGATGTCTCCAGAGCCAACAGGCTAGCAGGAGTGAACTGGTGGCAGGCAGGCTCAAAGGCTCAGGAGCTTTTCTTTCAGAGGGCTCCCACGGCTTCTGTGGGAGGTGCTCAAACCTACATGTGCTACCAGCATCAAAGGGAGAGCCTGTAAAGTCCATCTCTGTAGGCAATACCAATGGAGCAGTAACTAGGAATGGTTTCCAACTGGAGCTGGAAAAATGGGGAATTCATAGTTAACACTTCTGGAACAGCAGGAAACTGCAGCAGTTGCAGCTGCATCATTCATAAGCGTAGTTCTGTGAAATGAAGTGACACCTCCAGATCCATCAATACCAATGGAGAAATGCAAGGAAATGTCTACCAGTATGGGACACCAATATTCCCAGTGCAAGGCTGCAAAGCCATTCTCATGTCAGCCAATTTGTCACTCTGGAACCATGCTCTGGCCTTGGATTTCACTACAAGTTTGGGGCCACTGAAGTTACTGCATGCAGCTCAGTCCTTTGCTATAGGAGCAGGGATTGACTCCACCAGGAGAACCAGAACCAGCTCTCAACATGCCCTTTCCTGTCCAAAAAGTAAACAACATACAGACAGCACAATTCGCACAGACACAGGAGTCCATGGACATGGATTCATAAACCTCTTATCATGGTGACCTCAGGAGTGCTCAAGTCAGTTAGGAGAAGATGGAGGCATCTTGAGCTACAGAAGTCCCTTGGTGCCTGGTGGAAACACATCATGCATGAATCAAAGCTGACCTGAGTGGCCCAGTTTCGAGCATGAATTGGGCTAGATGACCTCCAGGGGTCCCTTTCAATCTAAACTTTTCCATGAAAATAAATAAATTAAAAAAAAAAAAAAAAGACAAAAGGAATAGAAAGGAATTCATTCATAGGACATATGCAGGGTGTGAATGCTCTCTCTTGAATAACAGTGGTTGAGGAGAGCAGTAATTATGCAGTCTCATCCATGATCTTTGTGTGGGGTATTTAAAGCGTCTGGATACACCCATAACATACAGATAGACTAACTGTGACAGTCTTGGGACTTCTGTGCTGGAGGTGCGCGGAGCCCTGCAGTGCAGTGTGCATACAGACAGGCACTCTAAGGATAACTATATTTTATTCCCCAGCATAAAACTCAATTGTCCCAATAATGGCATGGCTTGCAGCCAACAGTACTGTTGTGTTTTGCTCCGAACAATAATTGAGTTGACAGTCCATTTTTTCACGAGGGGTTGAAATATCAAATTTGATCAGATATTAGTACTGATGCTGCTGCATTTTGCCAGCTTGCCAGTTTTTCTGGATGACAGGCAGATTTGTGATCACAGCACCATGACAGAGAGCCACAGCTGTGGAGGGAGATTGCCTTGGTCATGGGTTCAGAAGCTGGTGCTGCAGAATATAATACAGTGCAAGAGTGCGAAAATGGGTCAAACAGACAGGAGTCAGACGCATGAGTGACAGGTGACTCTGAATTCATAGAGTCACTGAAAATGCAGTGGTCTGTGATGCGTTTGCTGCCATTTCCCAATCAAACTCCTACCCTTTTTGGACTCTGGATGAATTAGTATTTCTAACAAGAGGGAAATGCAACACAGATAAGGAATATTACAACATGTGTCTTTTCTGTAGCTCTGTGAAACTTGAAGCTGGTGATTACATTTGAACCTTTCCAGTCACTGGTTTTCAGATTTTTTTTCAGGCTTTTATTCAGGGAAAAACATCGTGCATATGGTTTAGTCTCCTTGTTTTCAAGAACATGCTTAGCTTTAGGAGTGTGCTTAAATGCCTTCTCAAGCTGCTTTGTGATACGTGCCTTAACGCGGGCTGGCATAACTGCTTAGCCATGTAGCAGCTCACCCAAAAAGTTCTTACTACCCATATGGCTCATTACACCTCTCTTTTGCAATCTCTGCTGGATGCCAAATGGCTCCTAAGTGAAGCCTAAGGAGTGATACTTGACCTTCTAATGCCATGTATAGTAGATATTGCTTGGGAAGCCATCCTTCTTCTTCTTTCTAAAATCTAAGCAACCACACTCTCCTGATGCAATGGTGGTGAACCAAGTTACTCAGCACAAAAGCTTCATGATTTGAAAAGGATGTGAGCATGTAAAGAGCTCCTAAATATGTACATCTTGATGATGCTTCCTGAACCGTGAAATGCAGCTTCCCCCATCAGAAGCTACACCTGCTGACACACCGCAAACCTCAGATAGTCCCTGTTTCCAAAGAACTGAGAACACATTATGTGTGCCTGTCATTCTTTCCCAGTAACGTTTTTTCCCTCTTAGTCAATTTTAACCTTAATTCGACAGAAAGAGAGAATTCTCTATCCAAGTTCCTATGAATCTGATGAAAACAAGCAGCCAACTAAAGGATGGAGGCCCACGTTACTGCCTCCCTGTGCTCAAGCTGTAGCACGACTTCAGCTGACTTAGTGTTGATCAGAGAATCCATGTGTCAAAAAATGAATTATGAATGGAGGAGTCACAGGAAACGTGCAACCCATCAGGCACCAGCCTTTTTTTTCCTGGATGACCACGGCAGGCACAATCAAATGTTTTGTACACTTGCTGCATCCTTGATGCTTCTGTTATTTTTTTATCCTTTTTGGCCATTGTTAACCAAGCATGACAGAGGGACATCTAGAAAAAGGAGAAAAATGCCCAAACATTCATTTCAGTTCACTTCTAAAATCCCATCAGTTAATCTCTGCAGTTGTACATAGGAGCCCATGTTTCACTGTCAGAATACTCTGAGAAATGGAAGGGGAAAGAGGGGAACTTGAGAAATGTATAAAAAGAGAGGACAAAATTCTGTGTTCCAAACTTCAATTTAAAAGCATCTTTAGGTTTTTTTAAGCATGATTTTGATGAATATTTTTGTAAGACAGAGAGCTTGTAACAAGCACATCTGTGGGGGAAAAAAATCCTAAGTTAAAAAAATATTAATAATTATAAATCATTATCATCACTCTTAAGCAATACACCTTTGTTACAACTTGTGATCAGGTACTGGGACTAGTTCATCTGTGTCAATTTTGGGGTAATAGTAAGGAATATCAATAAGCTGGCTGTATGTGCCCACAGCCAGCAGGACCAAATACATTCTTTTATGGTATAAAACCATTAATCACCCCATTTCCAACCCAGTAAAAGACAGGGTAATTGCAGTCAACTGACACCAACGAATGAGGAGAACCACCTCCCTCAGTTGCGGATCTCCCCTGTACGTATCCTTTTTTGAGGAAACCTCTCCCAAGAAGCAAGTGCCCAGATGATGCCTGCAAGCTTCTGGCCATTTCTGGACTGGAAATGTATTTAAACCTGCAAGCTGGGAAATAGGTCCCTGAGCGACCCCCTGGGATGTGCTCTCCATTCTGGTACACAGCTGAGCCAGCAGTTCTTCCAGGTACTTAAAGACCCCCCCTACGTCCTGTTACAGTGCCCAACTCAGCCAAATACGGGAGGGCAGTAAGGTGCAGTGTGCAATACGCCCCCCAACCCCAAAATATTTGCACCCACAGCCTAACAAATTGATCAGATGTAAGCAGAATCCTAAACTGAATTTAAACAGGTGAAATGAGCACAAAATCCTATTTACTTCTTTTATCAACACTAGACGTTAACATTTTTCTATTGGTCGCTTTGCTTTCATAAGGGATGAAGTTAATGCATGCCCTACTGGTTCCTGTAGTTCTTAAGGAAAAAACTAGGTTTGCATGCCAAATAACGACATATTCACAAACATCCGCCCCAAGAGATCTCTTTGGGGGAGAGATGATGACACAATTATTACAAATAATCTTGCTTCATTCGCCAAGCTGATTTGCTTCAGAGAAATGACTGAGAGATAAACTCGGCGGAGTTTCCATGGGACTTTGAACTAGAGAGAACACAGAGAGGCCAAGCCGTGCATCAAACGGAACACGCTGCTAATCCAAAACTGTCGGTGCCAGCTTCCCAGCAGTTCGGAGCACGGCTGCTTCTTACCAAATTAGAAATGACAAATCTAGTGCAAGTTCAAAGGGAGCAGAGTACTGATACAGGAGCCAGGGCACCACAGAAGCTCCTGTACTAATACCAATGTTTTGGTTCGGTCAATGCTCCCTACACACAACATATCCCACTGCCATTTTTGCGCTAACCAACGGGTCCTTCACACCTCAACACAGGATACTTGATGTTACGTGGCTCCATCCATTTCTCCTGGCTTTTCCATTCACATGTCAATCCACCACCTGCCTACTTATTCCAGTTTCCCCTGGAATTCAAAATTAGGGCTAAGGGCAGAGCTCTGGCAGGCAGAAATCAGCTCTGCTTCAGTGAAATCTCTAGTCAATTCAAGCTGTAATAGAGCAGATTGAGTATATCGCTCTGATAGGAAGGGGAGCATCTCTAGTCCTCCTCTTCACTCAGCCCATACTCCCTTCCACTTGTTACAAGCTTGACAGCATCTGCTATCACCGGTCTGAGAGCAGTGTTACTTCTGCTCTCCCGTTAGACTCTGGTTTGATATTTTATCACCAACCACATCCTGTCAACAACCGCTGGCATTTCAGTGTGGGACCTGGAACACGAACGGGAAGGACAAGGCTGGCTGCGCTCCTTCGCTCCCCGCAGACTGTCCCTTTTGCAGACCAGCTCCTCTGAAGGAAGCAGGGGGCGTCCCTTGAGGTGAAGCCAAAAGACAAAAATAAAGGACTCCAAATGTTTTCCACTAAAAATGCCTGGCAATCTGCAGCCAAGCCCAGAACGGTGAAGTAACCCTGTGCTTCAAGCATGAAGGAATAATGTGAGAAGACTTTCAACAGGGAATTGTCTAAGACAGAACCAAGGGCTGCCTAAGAATTCAGGTTCCTAATGGTCCTACCACTTCATGACAGTGACATGTCGAATGAATGTCTGTATTTGATTAGGTTATACTGTAACTGGTGTCCAACAACTTTAAGGCAATAGATCTTTGTATCTGCAAGTACTCCAAACATGGATGTACATGACTGCAGGTAGCCTGCTACCGAGAGCATGTTGTCTGCACTCCAGTGTCAGGAGCTTTCAATCTGTTAAAATACCACGGAATGTATGTCAATATATCCACGGAAAAGGGCCATCATACTTTCTATTACCCTTTCTTTTTCATTGCCAGGCTCTTTCAGAGCCAAGGAGGGACGTTTCTTTGAGCATTTGTCTTTCACCATGCCTACACTTCCATCAAGACACCCGTAACACATATTGCAGTCTGTTGCAGGCTCCTTTATGCCCCGAGGGGAGAGAGGGGGGCGAGCTGTTCAAATCCAAATCCTCGCATAAACACGATGCAGCCTCAGAAACTGAGCCCCTGCTGCCAGCGGCAGAGAAAGGGAAAGCTATTGCACACTGAGCACCATTGGCTGTGAGAGATTTGGGTGGTCATGGAGCCCTGTGGAGGAGGCTCCTGTCTCGATTTAGCACAGCGAGAGCCGTCGACTAACCTGGGACACAGCTTGGTGGCCAGGATGCTTCCTGGGAAGGCAGGAGACCATGCAGGCGCAGGAGGGAACTGAACCTTTTTTCTGTTTTCCCCTTGGGAGGATTTCTGTAAGCATCAGTAAATCACGCTGCAGAGGGGTAATGCTGTCGTCTCCTTTTTGCAACTCAGTTTTTGCTGCAAATCAGTTCTTCCCAAACTCTCCTTCCTGCAGCCCTGAGAAAGGCGGGACTCAAAATGCCCCACACGGATAGGAGCCCTGTGGCCCTGCCAGAGCCCTGTTGTTAAATGCTGGTGCTTGTCCCATACTTCAAGTTTTACAACAATAATTAGCTGCATGACCTCCAAATCTTCTTAAGCCTTGTCTGGTCTTGAACGTATTTTAGCTTGATTTTCACTGTACCTGCAAAAGTCAAGAAATTTTTGCTGTGCTTGCTGCTTGCTCTACAGTCAGATGCCTACTAGTGTGGCCAGCTGTAAAGTAAAATTACCGTGTGATTATTTGCCTGTTGACTGCCTTGTGGTTTTGAACTTGGTTTAATTGCATCGTTACCTAATTTACTTTAACTTCAGTTCTGCTTAGCTTTGTGCAATCACAGATTCTTTCCCTCCCCCTAAAAAGAAATTGTGGTTTACACAGAGAAGGATTAGCAGAAGTAAGAAATTATGGGACAACTAACCCTGTGAATCAACAGGAGAGCACAACCTATGAACTGCTGTGCCATTGAACCACAGAGAAAAAGCAATTCCGAGTGAACTGAAAACTCAGGAGAAGGAAATCCCCATCATGAACATCGTACTCCTCTAATGAAGAGCATGCGGCGCTGACAACTCACCCTACTAACGCATTATGGGATGGGAACGTAACATCAGAGGAAAGGACAGATACTTGTGGACATAGTTTTGTTGTACTACTAATCATCCTTTACAGAAATTTTGTGGTCTAGATACTTGTTATAACTGGTTTAATAATAAGAAGTTGTTGCATTTTGATTAGACTAATTAGATACTAATTAGAATAAAAATAAATTCTGATTCTTGCATTCTCACATAAAATGTGATCTTTCCGTGGCCTATATTTTCTATGGAAATATTTGGAATTCTGTATGTAAAAATATGCACGTGTATACGTACACATAAACTGATTTACAGAAGACTTTTATTACACAGCAGTGCAGCTGTGGAAACTATCACAAGGTTGATTCATGAATTTAAAGTAAATCAAACCAAGTCAATTGCTGGAAGAGCTGTAAGCTGCTATGAACAGCAGTAGATAAAGTGCATAAAATATCCATGAAAGTGATCCTCTGAATCCCAGAGTTAATATACTTTTTTAAATGGACTATTGTGAATTATAGTCTTTCCCTTACTTAAAAATATTTAACTATAATTAGTGTTGCCAAGATAACTTGTCCTTCTTAGGACAGATGATACTGGACAAAACAGAAGGCAAAAGCTGCTTTTATAGCAAAAAAAGGACCCAATCAATCAGTTCAGTATTGTTCTGAGTAATGGCAAAGCTCTGAATTCAGTCCTTACCCCACACAAAATACCTAAACCAAAACAGTCTCCTTTTTCTTTATGTTACTACATAAATACATTTTGGTCACTACCAAAAGAGATGCGAGTTAAATGAAAAATCTTACTGAAGATTTTCAGTGCTGACCCTTTCAAAGGTCTTAATTTTTAGTGTTGCATCAATCTCTCTCTCATTACAACTATTATCATCAAGCAAAGATGATCACTCTTTACAAGCAGTCAAAAGAGGCTTCTGAGGGTTGCCAGCAAAGAACAGTTAAGGGAAAACTTTCCCAATTAATAGACTATTTGCCTTTTCCTCCTGAAGACCTACGGTTATAAAATCTCCTTTAAAGGAGAAAAGATTAAGGTGAAAAGAAGTCTTTGTGATTATGGGACAAATTTCATTTGAGGAGAGGTCAATGAGTGCATTCTCAATTCATTATGAGACTACGCAGCAGAGGACCGGATGGTCAACCCCCAGCTCTTGCCACAATCATCCATCACAAGGTAAAATCAGCTCTCTCATTTCCCCTGTTGTTTCATGTTGCTCAGAGGGCCACGTAACAACAGTACAATCTGCTGCAGATTTGTTCTTGGCCACCTCTTGCCCCAGTGAGTGATTACGAAAAATACTATAGAGATACTCTGCTGAAGGATTTATTCAGGCTTGCAAAGTATGCCCATTTTACCAATGCTTTAATCACCAATTAGTACACATGCTGCTGCTATTAACTCACTACAGCTTTATCTAAAGTGCATAAAACCCATCAGCTTGCTTCTGCTTTAGAAACAGTAATAGGAGCGTGTAGCACAGGACTGGCTGAGCTGAACAGTAGCTCTGCTTTTATGAAGATAACCATGTCATGGGTTAGACAGAAAGCAGCAGGCATTCCTAGTTTTCAGGGACTGGACAAATTGCTTCAAAATGCTCCAAGGTCAAAAATCTTTTAAAATACATTCCAGCCAAGCTCAAGATGTAGCATGTCTTTTATGTTGTAGACAATTATGGAGCAATACCAAAGGCATGAGCTATGCTGACATAATGGTGAGCTGAAATCCTAAACCACTGGAGGTCATTTAACAAGATATGGTACAACTGGTTTTATTACACCTTCTTTCTTTGTGCATTGTCTGATTCCTATTTCATATATACCCTGGTCACTATTTCACCTGTGTTTTCAAGCATACATCTGACTTCCTGCTTCCAGTCCTGTATCATCTCTTTTTATGCGTTTTGTTCCCCAAGGAAGGGGAATCCACTAATTAACAAAACTCATACCCACATGGAAATCCAATGCTCCATATAGCTGCCAAACAAAGTGTAATCAGCATCTTCATCATTAAATTTATGATATCTGATTAGTGCCCTGAGCAATTCTTAACTCTGCTAACTTCATTTTAACAGGGATGAGCATGTTCCTGAAGAAGTTACAAGAAGCCATCAAAATATGTACCCTGTGTACTGTGGAAGTTTCTTCATACCTCCCTTCCAATTAATGGCTGGCTTTGAAGCATGAGGATTTATAATTCTTGTTTTTTTCTCTTTATCCTTCCTAGTACAACTATGGATATTCTCATTAGCTGATTTCCTATTAAGTTCTATACCTTGAGGCCACAAGCAGCACAGGTTCATTATCTGGCATTACTTTTAATTCTGATTGTTCAGTGCTTGAAAAAAAATGAACGGTAAAAGCTTCTAAATGCCTTAATGACATGAGATTCTCTAAGGGTGCTCCTAATGGGAAATAAAGCCACCTTTTTCACAAGGAATAAGGTACCAGTGGTGGAATAAAGCTCACCATGACCAATGACTGCTCCTTACAAGCCATACATATGCTTTTATGTTCCTAAATTTTTCACTAAACATTGTTATGTGGATACAACTTCTCATCCTACATCTTTGCCGAAGATATTTCAAAATCATTTAAAGCCCTAACAGCTTTAGTTTCTTCTTCTTTTTCTATTTTTGCAAGGAAAGCAGCAATTTAAGTCCATGTAACAGACCCAACCGATTTGCATTAAAAATATGGGACTTGAACACAAAAACAAGGAGCCTTTTGACAAGCTTACTCTACAAGCTGACGAATATACTGCACCTAACTGTGATGAAATATTTAATACTACAGGCTATTTGCAGTTCACTTACAAAAAGCCACTGACAACTCTGAGGAAACTGTGCAAAACATACTAAAGAATTCTGCTGATGAACTACATTTTCAAAGGGAAGAGCCATTCTTCTGTTCTCCTAACCAACAAGGTTAGCATTAAGAAACTGCTTATTGTGACTCTGACAATAACCTCCTGTGGTTTCATCCTCACCTGCCTTCATAAGTGACTGTGCAATCCCAAGTACTGTGCTGGGAATAAAGGATCACAGATGTCTGAGCGAGAAGTAGCAGAACATTTGGTGCAGACGAGGCCTACAAAGGCTATTTTTTCGGAAGCTTATGCCAACAAGGCTAGCCTTATCTCATACATATCCAAACACAAAGGTTCCTTTCAGTGTTAAGGCTCCAAATTAAAGGATGATACTGCGAGAGGAAGCTGGAAATGACACAGGCAGAAGGGAAGGAGTCAGGATACACAGAAAGAAGCTGTGCTTTAGACAGTATCCAAAATGAAGAGGCACAACCTACACATTTTAGAAGAGCAGAGCTTGAAAGGGAGCTCAAATGAGATTCAGGACTGCAAGGACAAGGATTGCTCCCAACGATGGTTCATGAGAGGCAGGGGGTAGGAGCCCTCTACCCAAATGCAGGCACGTACAGCACAGATCTCTACAGCTTGCTGAGCTCCCCAACACAAATTTGCAGTCAATGAGCAGTACCCTTCATCCTCACACAGATGCCTGGACTGGGTCTTGTTTGTTTTCACCGAGCATTTAGGGAATCCTGAGGAACTAGCTCAAATGCAAATATTCCTATTACTGCTTTTAAAAATCAGGTGACACAAATCCTGCTCAGAAGTCTCAAATGCCTCAGCAATGCAGTTGTTTTGAAAATAGATATCTGAGAAGCTGTTAGAAACAAAGTTTGGAAATTTGGAAATGTTGTTTCCAGCTGGGAGCAGTTTTTACAAACTGGCAGCAATTTCTAAAATCTAAGACTTCTCACAATATATGGTCAGTCAGCCTTATGATTGCAACTTCTTATTAAATCAAATTTCCAGAAGTCATCAGAATGTTTGTGTAAACCAGGAAAACATAAAACAAAAATTTAATGTGATACAATAAAATTAGTCCAATCGCTAACACTTTAAGCATACAACCAGCTGCTAGGAGCACAGCCTTAACACAAGCCGTGATCAAATAATATGCAGATTTCATCACATTTACTGTTATTGACCTGGACATACAGCGTGGATATAATGATTTGAGTACTGGTAATCTGTCAGTGCCTGCAAACCGTTCATCTGATTTACCTTGTCACATGCCTCATTCCGTCGCAGTTAAAACCCAGGGCTGTGAACGCAGTCTTAACAAACTTGTCATCCACAGCGACTCAAGAGCTGTATGGAAATGCTGCATCAATCCTTCTCTTGAGCCCAAGTTAACTTTATATCCAGACCAAGACCATGGGCAGATGAAGACAGAGGTAACATCTGGCAAGTGGCAGGATGAAAGTTTGTGTCCCAGCAGGACCTGGATGAAAACTGAGGCTTGCAGTCTGGACAGTCAGGTAGAAGACTGCCCTGGCAGCTTAATTCAGCCTACCAGTAGGCAGCCCATAAGCAACTTCCAACCATGGCATCTACTTCAGGCAGAGAATCTGATCCAGGATCTTTACAAAAGGGGCCAGGGCTGCAGCACGACATTATGGGACGTGTAGGCCCCCAAGCTATGAGCATCCTACCGCAGCAGTAAGGATTTGCCAAGAGCAGGTCAAAGTGATTCACAGAATCACAGGCGTTGGAAGGGACCTCTGGAGATCACCTAGCCCAACCCCCCTGCCAGAGCAGGGACACGACTCTTCCTCAAGCCTCTCACATGCCTTGTGCTCCCTCAACTAATGCGAAAGGGGCCCTGAGGACAGGAAACTTGTTCATCCGGGACTGGCCATCTCACGCAAGGTTTTTAGTCGCACTGAAACGACCCTACTTTTTGAGGAAAAAAGGGATGTAAATGGAAGTCAGCATTTCATCAAACTAGCTGTGCTGCAGAACACACGTCCTTACAGAAGGATGACCAGGAAATTTCACCTTTAGGGATCGAGCAAAGTTATCTTATTTACATGAGCAACTTCCCAGATCCAAACATTAGTAGCAGGGAGGAAAAAGCCATACTATAGAGATAATACGGTTTTATTTGTATTTATATAATTCAACTATACGTTTATGTAAAAACATAAAATAAAAACAAATTAAATTAAAGGAACACGAAATAATATTAAGAATTAACATATCAGAACAAAGCTACCAGTGTCATTCTTCAATATTGCCTGTAAATTCTAGCCATGGGCACTTCAACACAAGCACAGAAACATCACTGATTACAGAATCAGAGAGGAATTCCCAGGAATAAAAGCAAATGTAAGAATGCATCTGATTATTCACATTTGTATCATGAATAAAACCAGCAGATTTAATACTTATGCAGGATCAGTTCATGACTGCAAATGCTCCATGCTTGAAAATATTCGTTATTTACCCTACTGATCTCCATATTTAACAATGACAAGCCTGATAGCTGGCTAGAAGTTATTTACTTATATGCTGCATTTCAGAATGGTTGGACTCTTGCCCCTTACCACAGAAAAAACTAAAGATGTCCTACTCGCTGGGCCTGGTGGAAATATAAGAGATACAGTGTTTGGCAGCAAGCAAGTCACTAGCAAGGCTTCTTTCTTTCAACCAGATTTTAGAGATGTTGGCAAGGCTGGATGCTCTTGATGCTCTTCTCAGGACCTTCCTGACTAATGAAAACGGCCATTTCTCTTTGGAAATCTCTAGTGTCCTTCTCAAGGTCCATTTATATCACCTTTATAGTCTCCCCATTCCAGTATCTTTGGTCTTTGAAAAGTCACGGATTCAGGTATTTATCAAACCAGCAGTTGTGAAAACACACCTCTTTTGACACAGCTTAGGTCAGCTATTGTCTCAGTCATTCTAAGAAGTCCTTACTGAATTCCTCTTTCTAAGCATCATGCAGAGTAAAAAGCCTTCCACCTGCATCACAGTTTGGGGTTTGATTTGCAGGCTGTGTTATGCTGCTGAGCCTGGCGATATCTATATATATAGATATACACATACACAGCCCTGATCTCATCAATGGAAAGTCATCACCGCCTTTTAAAATGCACCTGACTATGCCATTCATTTTATTACGCATTTCATTGCTCAGACACCCACATCCAGGGTGAACAGTATGTTCAGAACAACCGATTAATCAACAAATATAGTAAAAGAATACGGAAGACAAGAACAGAAGGACTTTAAGAAGTTTTGTCCATCTCACAGCCCCAAAGATGGATCAGCAATACCTAAACCCTTTCCAACAAATATTCTGTTTACTACTCTTACTACTATAGATATTCCCTTACTACTCTACTACTCCTGAGGATGTTTTGTGGCATCTCGTTTCATCACTGCAGTACTTAGGTATGCTTATGGTTTAAAAGTTTCCCCTAAAGTTTAGCCTAGATCTCTTTCATTACCGTGAAACTTACTGAGAAAATGAGCCTGGTTTTTTTCTTTTGATCACAAGTCCAGTGAAAAGGTGTCATATAAAAATTGATGTAAGAAAATCCCTTGGAAGCCTCCAGCCTGAATATCAAGTATAGGAGAGCAGGAGTGATACGAGCTGTTCAGGCAGCGCACACTTACAGACGGGGCAGCAGCATCACCATCTGCTGGAAGGAGTGAATTTAGCTAACGTACCAGTTGCCACCAAAGGAGGAGTGAGAAATGCCTTTGGCAGACATGCAACATAACGAGAGGAACACGGAGAAGCCACACACTGCCCAGTATACAAGAAGTAAAAAGTTGAATGGCTTTCCCAGGCTACAGAGCAGAATAAATCTACCCTGACAGTCTTAATAAGAGTAGTTTCAGATGTTTTGTATTTTATCTATTAACCGTCATTTAAGTAGAAAGCCCAACCTTTTTAAAATTTGCCTCCCTCCTGGTAGAGGCCACCTGCTATGGTGGAAGACTCTTGGTCTCCTCTGCCCAAGCAGAGCTGGAGCAGACTTCCAGTGGGTGAGATGGAGGGTCAGCTTGGAGGGATCAGGCAGGCAGGCACGTGAGTGAGCCAAGAGCAAAGGGAGTGTGAAAGGCTGATCATCGCCTCAGGAACAGATTGGGCTCCCACCGAAGAGGAATTTAGCACTTCTCCACAGGCACTGCCTGGTCAGATGGTGCTGCTTTGTGCTGCAGCTCTCTGCGTGTGGCCAGGCAGCTAACGCTCCCAATATCTTCCTAATATCTGTTCTCCTCTTCACAACTGCTGTAGTAGCTCCAGGGGTCCGGCAAGAGGGGGAACAGGAGGCCTTCACGCACAGTTGGACACGGGACACCCTACAGTGGAGCTCAGGGGACAGTGCTGGGAAGATGCCTCCAGGGCCACTGTGGGAGCATGAGGCAGCCTGGTGCTCTCCAGAGGGACTCACGACATCACTGATGACTTCAAAGGCAAGCCAGGGAGAGCAATGTCTCGGTGCATTTGGCCGCTAGATTTGACAGCAACAGTGCTGTTGTTTGAGCCTTTCCGAGCACTCACACTGACAGCGCGATGGAGGCAAGTTTCTAACGTGCCGACTTCAGTAGCCTGCGGTGTCATTTTTGGTGGTGAGAGCCCAGCTCTCATGAGAGGGGCTGAGGAGGGTTAGCACACCAATTAATGTCACCTTTCACCACTGAGGAACGGTGTTGAGAGAAGTTGTGAGAGCATGCAGCCATGGCACAGCAACAGCCATCGGGGCTTCGGCAGCTACTTTTTGTTTGGTTTAGCAGTAAAAAAGGCTGGTAACTGAGGATGAGGGTAGGATGTGAATCATGAAAAAAGTCATTCATGATGCACTGCTCACACTTCACCCCCCTTTCGTACCATCAAACCTTTCCAAAGCAGGGGTCACCCAAGCCCCCTGCACCAAGCCCCAGTGAAACTCAGCCAGGAAGGCACACATTTTATCTGCAGGACAACCTGCGTAATTTATCCCAGTGTAGAAACAAAGTGGTGACAACGCCTTTTGGCCACTGTGGAGGTATGGAGGACCACTGCTGGTTAGTTTGCTAATGAGCAGCACAGGGAGGTTGTCACCACTGACGATTTTAGAGCAAAGCAACCACTGTATGATAGCTGTCTCTGGGGAAAAAGAAAATAATGCATCCGGCTTTATGTCAGTGGAGATGGCCCTGGCATCTCCTTTGTACACCTGCTGATGCAGTGGTGGTTTAAAGCATCTTCTCCCCCATGCTCTGGTAAAGTGCCCCTGTCACAGCCCCACCAAGCTCCCAGCCAAGCACCAACACCCACCTCCTCTTCTGATAATACACTTCCTATCACAGTCACTTCCCTACTCTTACCAGGGAAGTGTGTGTCAAGGAGTCCATTCCCATCCTCAAGATCTAACTATGACATTGCATTTAAAATATTTTTGTGGTATTGCATAGCTGTAGCTATCAGCAGCCCACATTTTGCAGTCTGCTGAAAGCCGCTTTGCACTTCACCAAAATGTAATATTGGAGTTATTTTTAAGACACATTTGTTTCTTGCTGTAAGAAAAGACCAAAACCTCACCACCTAATGCCTCCTCAGAGACCACGAGCAAAAGCAATTATCACCACGTGCCTGAAATTGCTACGTTTTATTAAAGCTGGCATGCCACATCCAAAGGAACTGCAGCAAGCAGGCTGCCTCGTGGATGATGTTACGGTGGAATTGCAACTGCGAGCGTGGCCCCGCTCCGCACGCTGCTAGGAAGGCTGATCAGATTTCCAATCTCAAAGAAGGTGGGATACTGAACTCCTCTTAGCCCTTGCTGCTAATTGCAAAAAGCAGCACCATGCTGCTGATTGTCAACGGTTTGGGAACAACTACTCAAGTTCCCAGTTCCCAGCCTGTTATAAACGATATGAGATAAACCTCTATTTATAGAAAACAATAATGTCATCATCACCCTGACATGCTCGATTATTGTCCAAAAAATAATGGTCAAGTACAGCAAAACATAGCCCGGCACTGTGGACGTTCTAGGTGATACTTCTACATCTGTACTGTCAACAACTGGTGGCATTACCCTTCTGCAACCTCTACAGTCCTGGTCTCCTGAGTTGGCCTGGACTCAGTGGGTACTCTGAGAGCAGAGGTGAGATACGGCAGCACCCAGAAGTGTATCACCAACACCATGATGGGTTACAATGATGCCCCATACCTGTGGTAGTGTTTCGCACACTTAGCAGCTACCAGCTAGGTCCAGGAGTACCGGAACTAAGTTCCCTCAGGTTTCATGTCTTGTGAGATTGACATTGGGGTCTAAGAGGATGGAAACATGCAAAAATGGCCCTGGTTGCAATATCTCAAACACCCTCTACTTTGCACCCTTCCACCTTTTGACCTGACTGCAAATCATGCAGCTTTTCCAGTGTCCAGTAAGTCATGAATTCACAGAACTTGCTTCTGTCTCTTCTTTCCTCCTGTCATTACTTATCCTTATGTCACCTGAAAGAACTTCATCATCTTCAAGATGTCTATCTTACTGCCAAGGTTGGGGCTGGTCAATGAATTAAAATAAAAAATATGGGGGGGACACTCAGCCATAGAGACAAAGAAACAAATCAGATGATCACAGAACAACTCAGGCTATAAAAACTCACTGTGTGGTGGAAATACACTTGATTTATACCAGCAACTATGTCCTTCCTGTCAAACCTTTTTTCAGAAAGCAGACATAACTGATTTGAGAGATGAAGAGCATAAAGCTCCCTTCCAAATGTTGTCACGATATTTCTTCAATATAGAGATTTGGGTGTATTTAGAAACATCTTCTAGAGCAACACTTTGTATTTAAGCAGGGATCTCCAGAGGGTGTTAATTCTGGAAGCAAATACAGTGTTACAATGGAAGGTACTTGTAATTCACAACAGCAACTGAACATGATCTTTTTCTTTCAGTATTTACAGTTACAGAAAAACAGCACTGCAGAAATACACCTAGAAGTAAGCAAGCATTCAGGCCTAGACTTTCAGTTGCTCTGCACCCTGTACAGTCACTGAAAACAGTGAAAATAGGGTATTTATCATTGCAAGTCTAACTAAAGAGCATGTTGCGTTCACTTCACAAGGGCATGACTACAAACTGCTGAGCTCTGTGGCCAGTCAGGCTTAAACTGATTATTCATTTAGGACATAGAATGCCGGTATTCTCGGCTTGTTATTTTGTGGTTAAAAGGGCTCTGAAAGCCAGACACCTTTGTCTGGAAATAATATACTTGACATTACTTTCAATAATGAATACTCAGAACTGTTGCTCTTATTTCTTTCGACTCCGTTATCTAGGTGTGACATTAAGCAATCCCAAGCAATCCCACTTGTGAAAAAAGTAAGAATTACAAACAGACTTGAAAAAAACCCCAGACCCACAAACTAAGTGATGTAGAAATCTCCGTTAGTACCCCAGTGAATATGCCATTTAGGATGAGTTGACTTGGAGAGATATTTATGTCTCTGAATATCCAGAGAGCCACTTAACAAGATATTCAAATGCACTAAACCAAAAATGGCAATGACTGCATCTTTAGGCACTGAAGTAACACCTTTGAAAATGTGGATTTTAGGCTTTCCTGAGATTTTTACTCACTATCCCTTGAGTTGAGCATAGCACTTGACTGCAAAACAGAGACCTCTCCTAGGGGGTTATCACCAATTTTCAAATTAATGTTCTGCCTGTTCACAAAACTGCCTGGTGGTCACCATAACAATGACAATACCTTTCAATAATTATGACGCTATGGTAAACAGGCTACCAAATAGTCATGTTTTGATTTAAATGATTTTCATCATGAGTTGCTTCTGGTATTACTGCCCTCTTGAAACAACCATTTATTGTTACCCTAATCATATCAAGGAACCAGATAAGTGAGTTCAGTGTTCCCACACATCTGGGAAAGAGATTTCAAGAGCAGAAAAAAACAAAGGACTAAGTGATATATCGGCTGGAGAGCAGAGACTTAAAAACCATGCAGCTGTTTATACATTCAAGTAATATCAAATGTCTGCTACAGCGGAAATGTCTTTACATGTGCTAAGACCCTGCCTTTCCAATGCAGGTCCCTAGAAGGTGGGCTGATTTCAGCTGTGCCAGATAGCTGAGGTTTCAGCTCTTCCAATGGCCATCTACAGGCTGCTCAGCACTGCTGAAAACTGAAGCTTGTAGTCTGGTGTTCACGGAGAGATACAGGGGTCTACCAGTGGGACTAAAGGTTTCCTCTTCTTATTTCTTTCAAATAAATAAAACTCCAACCCCAAGCCCCTTCCCAGGAAGAGTTTTTACCATCAAAAGGGACAAATGTCAAAGACTTCATGACATCTACTTAGGACTTTGGCTTGTGAAAGTTTCAACAGAAATGATGTTAGTACCTACAATGGTGGTATCTACAACGGCATCAGATTTGGAAAGGACGAGTGACTGAGACCTGCTGCTGTCCAGGAGTGCCAGACAACAGTTCCCTGCACAGCCCATGGACAATCAGTGGGCACAACACCTGAGCAAAGCTTTCACAGCTGGGGTTCGAATACAGCTCTCAACATAAACCCATGGATCAGCAGCCTTGCTGAACTGACTACTTGAATTTTTAATCACTCTTCTTGAATTTAGAAATCAGAGCAGGTGACTAAGTTTGACACAGTAAATCATCTGAATATGAGCTAGGTAATGGCTTCTGATTTTACATGTAAAAAGCTTGGATAATGTTGAGAAGTGTATCAGGGACATTTGAATAACGTATTAAAGCAAGTCAAGCTCATGAGCAACAAAAAATACAATGCTCGGAAAAAGCAAAATGTGTAATAGTGTCAGGAGGAACCTCTTCACCAGAGAGTTCACCGAGTCCCATTTGATTCAGAAGCCATTACCCTGCATCTGTATGTTAACGAAGCAGCTGTTCCACTGCTAATTGCTGCTCCAACAAATTGCTTTTTTCCAATTAAGATTTTATTATCGGATTTATCATCACAAATAGAAATAGATGTATTTCAATTTTAGAAAGGCAACAGAATGGTGCAATTATCTACCAGTCTTCCAGCCGGGCATAAATCAGAATCCCTAATTCCAAGGTTTTACAAATTCTTTAGAACTTCAGCAGATACCTAGAAACACATGTCTTCTGTGAATGTCTGCCTCCACAAGGATGCCCAGATTAGCTTTTTTAAAATGGGTTGCCTGGTTAAAATCCCTGCACTGGTCCACCATGACTGGAAGGACATTTCTCTCTTACTATTTCTAAATGAAGTCACTTACAGAAAGTCAATGAATACTGTGTTAACCACAGCAGAAGTGTAAGTGTGGTATCCCTGGATGGATGATGGAGGCTTCACAAGCCTTTGTCCAGTGTTTCACCAAGGCCCCCATTCATGCAGGTGCTTCAGTTTGCAAGTAGCTCCACTGAAGAGAGCGGAAGAGCTCCTGTGCTGGGCAAGAACACACACAACTTTGCTGCACTGGAGGAAGCTGTGCAAGGACACTTGGGAGTGTGGGGGATAAAACAAAAAATAAGTATGGAGGAGACTAGAGCATTAGGCAGCAAAAATTAAGAATTCAGCAGCTTCATAGACTCAGACATGTTGATTTTGGGAGGATAACATTTCTAAGACACTGTAGTCGTTTCAGGAGGAGAGGAGAAGAAAATTTGTAAGGTATCTGTTTTTTCTATTTCTTCTATGAAGAAACTGTGCTTTATAAACATCTCCCTAGCCTGCAGACATGGCATAGAAAATTCATGCGATATAGAGGAGTGATCCCAAGCTTTCTGATCTTTAGTTGTGTACTATACACATCTTTCAAAATACTCCTAGCAGGCCCTAAAGCTGTGTCTTCACTGGACTGGGTGGATAACGGTATTTTCTCTTCAGAAGAAAGCCAAATGATTACCAGGAGAATAAAGTATTTATCATCCTTGCAGAAAGATTTGCATTTTCCAGTTCAGAAACGGGGTGCACAGGCAAACAAAGAGAATTTCAAGGGCACGACTGCTTTGTATTACTGCTCATGGCAAACGTCTGAGAGGCCAAACAGCAACCAACAGTAATACTACAACTACAGTAAGGATAGCCAGTGCCAGACAGCTGCCCCTCTATCACCCGTGATTAAGAAAGATTATGGCTGTATTTATTTTCATATTAATTGTTTTTGTAGTTCTTCTTTTTATGAACATAGAACACATTTTGTATTTTTTAATTTCAAAACACCGTAAGTTTTCTAAAAAGATTTCACTGGCTTTTTAGACAGCTGGAAGTAACTGACAGCAAATGTATAACTGGAGAAATAAATACAACAGGGCAATAACCATCCATCTATCAAGCATCAGCTTAGAGTAATGGATTACAGAGAAGAGCCACTTTAGTTAATCAGGTTGGACTTTGTAATACTTTTGTGTTCCATAAATAATATTCTAACAGGAGCTTTACTGTTGGAGACCACTTTGAGCAAATGGTGAAAATGAGTATGTCCTTTACTTTGTCAGAAAGTATCAAATGAAAAGACACACTGATGGCTATCTCTGCCCTTTGAAGCAAAATATTAGAAAATCAATCTCGTTAAAGATGACCTGCACCAGCCCCAGGAAAAACCTAGCAGCTTCAAAATGATACACTGACTGTCCGAAATAGCAAGGCTAAAAGGGCTAAATCACAGAGATGGAAATGTGCTTATTTTCTCTACTTAACAAAAGGGAAAAAGCTCACACTAAAACTTTCAAGGTCTCAGAGCCAATGACTTGGGAATACAACATTCACCAAGGAACTTTGCTGGAGACTACAAGGGGTACGATTAAGTGGTCATGTAAGAATAGCATGCTTCGGTCCTTTTATGTATTTGTTTTCACCAAAAAATGCCTGTAATGTATCACATTGAGGTGAAGTGTGGCAAGGCCAGCAACTTTCTAGAGACTCTAGAAAGTAAGTTTTCCTAATTATGCAAACCCTTTGACTTCCTAGGAACCTTCTCTTCAGCTACCCTTAGGAAATCTATCAATAATGTAATAATAGCAATAAGTTAAAATGATGAATCTATTTATGGCAGAGGGATCCAGAAAGCTTAGCTACAACGTGTAGTCCTGACGCCTTCAAGCTCCACATGTCCTTCAGGAAGAAGTGAGCCTGTTATGATGATCAGAAACTCAATGTCATTCAGTGAGATGAGCACTGCCAAAGAGGCATTCCCCTGATGGATAGCTACTACAGCATTGAAGGCTGTAGGCAATTAGTAAACAGCACATCGTGCAAGACAAAATTCTGTCTAAAGTGATTTGGCAAATTTCTACTATTACGGAAAGTGGTAATGGAGTGTAATGGCCACATATATCAGATGGGGTCTCAGTCATTAAGATCTCATCCAAGAGAAGAAAACACAATAAAATGGCTAGTCTTTAATTCACATAACAGGAGAGGATAAACACTGAGGTGATTCTGCCAAGATTTACATCTGTGGTTCCAGGAAATCAAGGTATTTTTGGCTTGATGCTTAAGGTTAACCATCAATCTCATCTGGCTATTCACGTATTATCTTTCATCCTGAAGTATTCTATAGCACTTAAAAAATAATATACAAATCACGATCTCTAGTCACAGAAGCATTCATTTCTACTCTTCATGCTTTAAGGGCTCCTAGCACATACAACAGAGAAGTAACGGGCAGAGGCAACTTAATATTTTAAGGCCAGCACAGTTCATTTTCTGCCACTGTTACCATTAAATAAACATATAATCATCCAAGCTCTTCCATCAACAAGTAAACAAAACTCAGTCTGGCTCTTGGGTTTCTGCAGGTTTCTTTCTCTTGCTTGGACTGCAGGCCTTAATCGAAATGGAGACACACTGAGATTAGGCATAAATAAAAAGACAATCCTTGATAAAAGAGCAGGATGAACACATCCCTGTACACTGTTCTTGTACACCGGAATATTAGCCAAGGCCATGGAAAAATGACAGCTACTCTGACAGATCTATTATGAATGCAACTGAGGTTCATAGAATCATAGAACAGTTTGGGTTGGAAGCGACCTTTAAAGGTCATCTAGTCCAATGTCCCCTGCAACGAGCAGGTTGCATGGAAAGTCCATGCTGTAAGGTTAGAATTTCCAACAACAAAAAAGGATTAAGAAAAAAATAATCTCTTCCATGTAATTGGTTCCTATTTCACAAAGTATGGCTTTTGTGAACTCCGTCTGGAGCTAGTCACAAGGACTGCTAAATATCCACAGCCAAAAGCAATGAGGATGTGTGTATTTTAAAATAAACAATGAGCCTTGCATTCCCAAGTATGTACATTTTTAATTCAAGTAACCTGTATTTTACCCTTCATTAATTTCTTCTCAGTTTCCCTGCTTAGCTGGATATTATGTCCCCTGTATAATTTTTAAGACAGTAACAGTCTTATTTGAAAGAACTGAGTGGTTCACTGAGAGTAACCTAGTATTATACTTCCAACAATGCCCAGTGCTGGATGCTTCCCACGGAGGTGCAATATACCTGTCCGCGGATGACTGGTCTCCATGGAGGAAAATAGTATTTTTAAATTTACCAAAAGCATAGAATTATTTTCCCTTCCTCCTCAAAGCATAAAACCTGCTATCGCTTATAATTTTTACCCTACCACATCTAACAGCGATTGTAACACCAAACCTCTCTTTTTTTTAAAAAAAAAAAAAAAAAGTTCTACTTCACATCACCAGAAATTCTGAACACAGCTCTGGGAAACTGCAGTACTATGACCCGTGCCTGAATGAAGGTAAAACCTTCAAGAACCTAAGAGTAAACCATGCCTTTTAAACCATACTGTGTCAACTCTTCCAACTCTCCCAACATAAGAAGGAAGGCTGCTGGTGTTTAACAGTTGGATTTGGAAGAGCAAATGGCTGAGGTTCAGACTCAGCTAAGAGTCACTCTTAGTTAAAAAAAAAACAAAAAAACAACAAAACTGAGGGACAGTAAGTAACTTTTTTTTTTTTTTTTTGCTATGTTCAAATTAAAAAAGGCAAAGTTCTAAATTCCACTACAAGCAGAAAATACCTAGGAAACTGCCTTGAAGACATAGTTTGACATTTCATTCTCCAGCAAAGAGGAGAGATGAGGAATCACCTCTCCCCAAAGTTCTGTTGTGTCAGTGAAACAGACAGTAAACATGGTCCTAATAATGCAACTTTGCATCCAAAGCAACTTCCCTGGAAGTCAGCAGGATTTTTATTATCAAGTTCATTAGGAAAAGCTCAACCTGAGGAGCTGTCTTGACGAAGTTATTAACAGTTACAATCATGAGTTAAGGGAAATAAGCACTTTTCTTCATATTCACACTAAACAGAAACCACTAGCTCAGTGCATCTCCAGAAACGTTGGTTAGCACTTCTGAACAGATTGCCCACAGGTATCCCCAGTGGAAACTGGACCTGGGAAGACACAGTGTTTCAGCAGGTCCCAAGGTGTTACAGAGACACGTCTCTGTCTGTCCTACTTGTTCTTATGCCATAAGTAGCTTGAAAGCTCTGACACAGAGTTTTGGTCCTTTTTTAAAATTGAACCAGCAGAACCATCTCCAGCAGCAATAAGTAACATACCTAAGGACACAAGTATTTATTTTTTTAAAAAAAATCTACCAGAAAGAAGAAAAGAAAGAAGAAAGCCAAGAAAACAGCAGAAGACTTTCCAGTTTTTAATGCAAGTGAAAGATAATTCATCTTCCCATTTTGAAGATACCTGGAAGAATTTGCCAAGTATAGCCTATTTGATGGTGTGTTGATTCTGAATTATCTTGGATGAAGCTGCTGGCCTTTCTATCTCTTCCTAATTTCACTGTGTAGATAGCATCTGAGACCCTTCTCCTCTCTGCTGACTCACCATGCGAGAAGGACAGAGGGAACTGAACGCCTCCAGGTGCTGCTTGCCTCTGATGCAGTACCGCGGTTCCTGGTCATCCCCACATTCACTCTTGAACCTGATAGCTGCTCTTCCAAGACTAAACCAAACACCTCAACTAATCCATCACTGCACTGCAGCAAGAGATTTCCTAAGAAGCACACACAGAAACCTCAGATACAATAGTTGCCTGATAGCACTTTTGAGAAAATAAATTGTTTAACCCATTTATAAAAACTATTTCTTTTTTTTGGAAGCCAAAGGGCTGTAGTATGAAGACGCAACAAATCCTGCTCGTGGCTGCATAGGCAGACCACAGTAAAAGTTCTTTGCCAAGGCACTCTTCCTCCACCATGGCCAGATCTGTGATTCATGGGACAGAGAACCACTGACTCCAGTGCCCAAATGCTATCAGGAAACCTGTTTTGGAGAAGGTGTGTAGGAGTTCTGCACTCTCATTAGCTTCTACGAGATTGATTTCCTTTACTTACGCCTCCTCGCATGACAAATTGTTCTTGATGGAGAGACTGATGGAAACATGAATGGCCCCACTGCGGATTCCCTTTATTAAGGATGTATGAGAGGATACACGAGTTGTTTAGCCAAAGGAGAATGACTCAATCCCTTCTGACACTAATGTAAAAATCCTTTAAAGTGTAGGTCAGTCGCTTGGTTAATTTAGGGACACTGACAGCATAATATTGCTTCTTTAACCTGCAAGTCTTTGGATTTGCCTTTTTTTTTTTTTTCTTTTCCCCTTCATAAAAATGCCCTTTCCTTGAAGAATCTCCACTTACTACTCAGTAGGGCTGGATCCCACTAAAAGCCTTTTTTCAGGACCAAACTCCAGCCATCTACGAAACTGCCCCACATAATTACAGTACATGATGAGATGATAACCTTCTGAACGTCCTTAACCCCAGGAGTGCCATTACTGCTCTTTCACAGGTTTGAAACAGAAGTACAAAGAAGAGAGGACAGCACATTTTATGTTCCCCTTTTCATTACACATCACCAAATTTACTTATCAGAAGAATTACGAATGTTCCAAAACGGAAAAAATAACCGTGGATGTTTGACTGAACAAAATCTGTACATTTTCCACCTCTTTAAATTAAGTCAGAGAGCTTCTCATATTCATTCTTTCAGGCTTTAGGCAACTGATATTCAAAAAACTGAAGATTTCATTATGTTCTCTTGTATTTTCAGTAATGGTTTGATGGAGATTAACCTCTAGGTTACAGTGAAAGCTCTCATGTCTTCTGTTTGCAATGACTACAAGAACTCTCCAGCTGCCTAAGATTATTCCCTTAAATGAAACTGAAAAGGTAACACAAAACTTTTATCATATGTAGTCAGACCGAACCATACTAAGTCGTGCTAAACCTTGAGACAGACAGACAGCCATAAGTAAGGTGGGGGCAATCAAACAAATTACTGCAGTTTGCAGATTTATCACTGAACAACTGTGTGCATGCTCCTACTCTGCTGCAAATGCAAAGGAAAGCACGCAAATTTTAAACCACCCTCATGGCAATTTTTGCATTGGAACAAGTCAAGAGCATTTGACGTCCACCATCATGCTCTGCATTAACCACAGTAGCTGTAGTATTTACCTCTCTTGATATTCTGCTCCTACCAGTGCTGGGAAGAGTTCTCAAGGAAGGCATCATTGCAGTGAGGAAGGACAAATAAAAAAAAAAGACATTAAAAAAAAAAAAAAAATCAATATGTAGGTTGAATAAATAGGCCAAAGGAAACAGTAATTAGATAACTTGTGACACAAATGTATTTTATTTAAGCAGAGGGAGGAAAAAAAAATCCTTGAGTAACTAGTGAAGGCAAGAGGACTCTGAAATTTAATTGTGGTTTACTAGAGGCAGTTCTGTCATTCTGGGAGAGGAAATAACGTCTCTGGACTTGGACTGCCAGTCTCCAAACTGCGCAAAATGATATAAATAGAAGTGACTTAAATCACCCATTTTAATCATGATTTAAATCAGCAAGCAGGAAACATTCATTTAAATAATCAATTCTAATCTTGTTTTGCAGCTGTACTTTTTACCTAAAGTAAGTTTCAGTCCAGTGGTTGGTAATCATTAAAACACACTGAATTGTAACTAAACTGTAACTATATACTAAATTGGAAACCTTTTTCTAACCAGGACCGTACATTAAATCCATACACACTTTAAAGCAGTTCTGTGCTTTGCTGTGCTACATTTGTGATTTTTTTTATTTGCTCGATTACTTTTATTACCTCATTTTATATTTTATTCCTGTATCAAATTGCACTGGAAGGCTAACTAGAATTCAATTACAAAGTCCATAAACAATATTTTAAAATCATGCATTACTCACAATGAAATTATAGATTAAGTATAGGAAAAATACAATACGAACTAACTGATTTGTTAAATTTATGAAACACTAGTCAGTGAATTGAACTGCTAGTTTCTAGTCCCTCTCTCAAAATTTCAGATTTTTTGGATCTCAGTCTGGGCCTCTCCAATCTAGTCTGATGCCACACAGTCCATCTTCCTGCTTTTTGTACTTCAAGCATGTTTTCGTTGAACAGGCCAACAAACTGAACTAGAAAAAAAGCCAAACAACCCACAACCAAAAAGAAAAGTAAACTAAAGACTTAGGTTAACAAGACCTGGTCCCATTTGCAACCTGGTGACATCCAGCCATTCGGGGATGCAGGCAGCATTGACTATTTTGTTGCATTTCTCTTGGTTCAATTCAGGGCTTGGAGAGTGCTCAAGTCTTCAAAGCTCCTCTTGGGAGAGCGAGGGACAGTGCTCGGGCAGGAGGGCATCAGCCTCCAGCTCGCTCCTTGCCATCTGGGCTATCTGCTGCGTGGCAAAGGCAAGGAGGAGGTCTGTTGGCTAACATAACAGGAAAACGGAGGAATTTATGGCTTTGTCCCAGGGCCAGTGCTCAGCAACGTGAGCCCAACTGCTACATGCGAGGTGCTGGGGAAGGCAGCAAAGTTTTGCAGCTCTCCCAGTGCCTGAACAACAGGCACACCACAAGTTTTGGTAGACTTGAGATGGATGAACTCATTGGGTTTCCTAATAAATTCATGTAAGAATCACTACTTCAAAAGGTCTGCCGCCATACAAACATTACTGGATTGCTCTAGGAGATGCTAAGAAGAAACTGGCAGTGAGGTAAGTGTACAAACAGATTCGTTATTCCAGAAATCACTGTCCTTTTGTGACTGTGCTTCTACATAAGGCATAGACAAGGATATCGGTTTTCAGGCATTTGTAAAATAGGGATGTTGGAGAACATCACAGAAATTTATTACTCATAAGAAGCTGGCTGAATCCATACAGTATTGAGTATCAATATATCAGCTTCACAGATTACAAATAGATAGGTTCATGCTGAACATCAGACTGACATTGTGTATAAGGTATATTATTTGCACAGATTTATTCTTGCTTGCGCTCAGTGTGTCTTAGTTCAGAGACAGCAGGAGCCAGAAACAAGTAAATCATCAACAGAGGGCAAACCTGTTTTGGTGCCTTATGGGCAAGATGCAGCCCCAGGGACCCTCCAAAGCTCCTTCACCGTGCAGCAAGGGCTCTGCTCAGGCAGAGACCATCCTCCTGATGGCCAAACAGCATCGACACATGACTGTAGCCATTTAAAATGCAAATGTTGTTAATTTTACTTAATGATGCACCATACTTCAGTTTGAATATTTACCATTTGAGTTCAATGTACTTAGTATTTTATGCCCCTGCTCTGAGCACTCAGCAAATACAAGCAGTGAAACATGTGAAGGGGCACAAAGGTTATGCAGTCTTGCTTAATGTGTGCTACTGAACAAACGTGACATAATTACTACTACCAAAAGAATTAACTACTTTACTACGAAAAAAAAAAAAAGTATGCCACTTCTCTTTCACACATTATCTTTACGTTGGAAATTTCAAGTGCTTTTTCTGTTTATGCATAAGGTTTTTACTGGATTATGCAATGGGCGAAGATTCAAAACAGCTCTCCAGCCATTAGCAAGAGAAGATACAAACTATGCCTTCTCTTAAGCTGCTGCAGAGAAAACGACTGACATGAGGAAAACAACAACAGCATCATAACGGGATTTAACGAGTTCCTGTTTCATGAAAGACGGATTCTTCTCCAAATTTGTATCTGTGTTGTAAAAAACAACCATATAAAAAAAAAGCCTAATTACAGAGCATCACCTCAAAATGGAGACTTCATATAACTCTCTGCTTACTAACCTATTAATTAAGCATGTGCAGAAGCAATGCACTCAGAAGGCACAAACAGCAGCCTGTGAGATTTCCAAACACGATCCCATGGTGTAAGGGCTCTTTGGAAAACACAACACATGGTGCTCAGCAACACATCTAATAATGCTACTAATTATAATACTAGAATATCATAATTGTACTCATTCTGAAAGACAGTGGTAATTGCTGCCTCTTGTTCTGGAGTGGAACTAGTCGACTTTTTAAATTGTGTTGGATCTAAACCACTGGGTGGGTCGCAGACCATAAAACACAAGGGAAATGGCAGCATGTTGGAACATTGCCTCTGCTTTTAGGATCTTAAAATTATTACCTACTTTTTTTAACCACAAAATGTGGTCAGAGCTAGGTAAAATGGAAGGGACCAGTTATGATGACAATGATGATGACGATGATGATGATGGATGCAACCCTTGAGCAACCTGGTCTATTGGAAAGTATCTCTGCCCATGGCAGGGGTGTTCGACTGGATGATCTTTAAGGTCCCTTCCAACCCAAACCATTCTATGATTCTATGATTACATGATAGTTTAGAAGTCACTCTCCGGATGGCAGGTCTGAGTTTTAATAAAGGTAAAATATATAAGTTACATTTATCTTCAGTTATTAACTATACTTATCAAAGTTCTCTTCCATCTGCACTTTCTATAGAATATTCTGCATTGTTAATGGAACTGAAAATTGCATTTTTAATGTAAGGTACTGACAATATTGAGTTTTTCTCTGCACACATTCAGAATTATATACCCATATATTCAAAACACAAATTACAGAGCTATACCAGACAGAAATCTGCTGAAGCACAGGTTATTCCCATATTTTCTCAAGCACTTACCAATTTTTCTTCCTTCTTTACAAAGAAATGAGTACAGTAATGTACACATATATATGTATATATCACAGCATCTTTTTTTTCCCCCACTTTTGTTATTCAGTCATTAATAATGCAAGGGACTAATTCTCTGCTGATTTTTAAGCCATATGATCCTAACTAAATCAACTGAGTTACACCAACATGCAGTCAGTGAAGAATTCCGCTTCCAGGCACTGTGCTACATTCAATCTGTATTTGTTGGACATTCTCTTTTTGCCATAATCAAATCAAATTTCTGTCCTCATAAGGACAAACACAACTAAAGAGATTTAAAACTCTTAGATTGGAATATACAAATACTTTCCCACAGAAGGGAGATTTTGTTCAATGTATTGATTTTTAAAACATTCAGAGCGGAACCCCATTTGTTTCTTCTGCTGGTTCTTGTTTCTTCTTGTGTATTCAGCTTTGTCCACAAACTGGGAGAGCACTGAATAAAGTGATGGTGAGAAACATTATTCCTGTAAGAAAGATTATTCCACAGACCTTTGCTTCAGTGGGAAATTGTGTATTAAAATCCAAAGGATCTTGGAATACATTCTCTCAAAGTAAAAAGTGAGACCCTGAGGTCCCGTCTTCCACAGATGGGTAAGTCCTAATTCAAAGACAAACTTCCTTCTGTACATCCCAAATTTTACACTTGAAAAATATAGTTTAGTAGTGAAGACACTGTAAAGACGACAGTGATGGTTTCCCATACCCATTCTTAAAAACTCTGAGAGCCTGACCAATGCTGTCCCCTTTCTGGTTCCTAATGGGTGAGATACCAGGCTCAAGGTACAGAAGAAACTTCCTCTTCAAAGTACTGTTTTAATACCAATGGATGCACTAGTTGCTGCTCTGTTGCAGGGTGGACATGGCGTTACAGACCTCCGAGAACCACACAACAGACTTTCCAGAATAAGTGAATGAAAGGAAAAAAAAAAAAAAAAAAGCATGAGAGGGGGGAAAAAGAATTCAAAGATCCTACTGGATTTCTTTCTCTAAACACTAAAGGAGTAAGTGTAGCCTGCAATCCCACCTAGAACTACAAAAATAGTATTGTGTCGTAGAAACCCTTCATAGGGATAAAAATACTGGACAGAGAACACTTTACAAGTTTGGGTTTCTAACAGACTTTGGTGAAAGGCCTTTTAGGAAGCCTTCCAAAAAACCCACTATACTCTATGATCCGGATTTATCCAATTCATTGGTAGAACTCCTGTAGGTTTGGGGTCACTGATAGCCTTACTGACTGTTGTGTTGGGTTTAGCAGCCTGAAATTCCCCGAAGCTTCTTTTGAGATGTTTCTGAAGAGTGCTGTCAAACACTCTAGGGTTATGCAGAACTGAATTCTGGGTTGGAAGGAGTAGCCTTGTTAAAAAAAAACTTAAAAAAGTTTGTGATACTGAGACTTGTAGAAAAGGTACCACGTACCACAGTGGGAAAAGCTAGGAACACCACTTCTGATCGAGACTACCTTTGAGAGTAAATGCATTAGTAAATTTTGATCCAAAATAGACTAATAATACTAGCATAGAAAAAGATGCTGTAGGTGAAAAGACCTTCCTTAAATCAGAACTCAAAGCAAATCTAAAATAATTCCACCATTTAGTCCTCTTGTTAAAATTCAGTCTCAGAGATGTCACTGTCTTGCACAGATACCCACCTTTATTTGAAGAAAAAATAAAGATGTTTAACCTACATGTGGAACACATAGGGAACGACTAAAGTGAGTTAACATGCAAAATACAGTGTCTATCTCATCTTGTACTGAAGAAGTGACTAGAATCCCTAATGAAGCTCAGCACACCTCTCTCTTTCATGTGCTCGAAATGCCCTACTTTCCTCACAGTGCTGCCTGCACTAGAAACGTCACCCGTGCAACCCAGCTTCTCGCACCCAGCGCACTGCACTCCTTTCCAAAAAAACTTATCTACAGAAACAGACTCCGTTTTATTCACCCGACTGTTTTTATTGGATCCTTCTCTCCTTTATCCTCATGCAAACTTGAGTTGAGAATAACGCACATTTGTACTCGGTACAAATGTACATTTCTCACCAGTTTTTGGTACTTTCTACATGCTGGCACCCAGGGAATATTTTTGAGAGCCTCAGGCAAACTGTCTCTGAGATTTAGACATTCCTTTTACATTGAAGAGCTTGTATCGCTCCTTGAACAGTTCAAACACTGCAGTGTAAGGTGTGTCTTTCGGTTGCTGCCTCATAGCAGTTAATAGAAGTAAAAACTGAGAACCTAGATAAACACAAGAAAAGGGATTAAAATTAACAACAAATAAGAAAAGGTGTGCATACACCTTTTTGATGTGTATGGCAATGAATTCAGAGTACAGTGTCTCTTTCTCCACATAAAAACAATTCAACACTATTCTGAGGTCTTGCTGAACAATGAATTTTACAACGCTGTTTCTCACAAAATACAACTAGAAGTGCTAAACCTTCCTCCCCAGTGACCTTTCAGCACCAACTTTAATGTAAAACAATTCTTAACTTTCCTCTTACGCTTGCAAAAATCCAGTCATTTTTTTCTGGTAAGATTAAATTAAATAGTTTAATATATGACACACCTTCTGTGCGGGCTTTAGTTTTTGCTAGTCCTACATGGTTTAGTACAAAATACTAAATGATACATTGGGTATCAAACGACTGTTCAGAAAGAAATTCTTTTTAGTGAAAAGATCCTACAGATTGAGCTCTCCTTCTACTATGAAGAACAAATGAGGGGAAATGGTTAGAGACCCTATACATTGCCTCTTCTGCAACAAGACCTTCTATGTCTGCTAGTACAACTAAGTGAGCGGATATTAATTTCCAGATGTCCTAGCGGAGAAAAAACCTCAAACACATACAAAAACGTTGTGGCGCGTGCGTGCATGACAAGGCGCCACAATGACAGACTGACAAGCAGCCGCAGCTTCCACTAACCCTCCTTCACCTTGTCGCTGAGACATTAATCAGGCTCTGCTCCCTGCAAGGACTTCAGGATGTTTTGGTCAATGTCACTGCTGGGAAAATGAGAAGTTTGCCCTTTTGTCAAACTTGTCTTGAGAGACACCTTCACCAATTATATCTAGGGGCTGTTCAGAAGAAAGCTCTAACTGTACGTGATTTGTACGAAGCTACTTGACAGCTTAAAAAATGACCAATGACTCACAGAGTTCTCTTTCCTGTGTTTTACTGTCCCTTTATACCTTGTTCAAAAACACTATGCAAAGCTGCAGTGTTCATCATTAATCCACCTCCCAATGGGTTACTGTGGAGCTGAGGAAAGCTACCCAGGGCTCTCTGAAGCGGCGCTCTTTCTTCTTTGCAAGTCCACAAGCAATTTTGATCAACAGAAGTACAATGCTGCGACTCCAGGCCTAGACAGTCATTTTAGGTTTTAATAGCATGAGAAGATTGCTCTCGGCAAGCCAAGGCAGGGCAGGCGGAAACTGCAGCGGACACTAGTCCACCGTTATCAGTATTGCCAACCTGGAGAATTCAGAAACCATGAAGTTGCTCTAACCAGAACGAGATTTATAAACAAATGTAAGCAACAAAACACACAGGGTGGGCAGGTAAGCCCAGATAAGCCGTCTTCTTTTCAATGATTTCTGATTACAGCCCCCAGACCTCATGACATAACAAAGTTCAGCAGATGCTTCCTGTCCCCTTTCTTCAGGCTCTTCTCCATCACTAACTTTTTTCTGCACCACAGTGGTAGTGAACTGAGCCAGGGGTGGATCTGCTTCTCTTGCACTGTCTGCTACAAGTTCACCGTGCCGGGACGCTGTAGCTGAGCGCTACCATGCTGCTCGTGTATGGTTTGGAAGATTAAAAAAGCTTCCCCTCNCGCCTTCTCCCCATGCCTATGCACACAGTCAAAGCCGAGGCACTTGCTGTGTGGCATTTCTGAAAATGTTAAGCTCTCGTTGCCAGAGTTTGAACAACAGTAGTTTGTGCACTGTCTGGATTTCAGCCCATACCTTATGCCTACACCTACGCAGCCGTATTTAGCCAGGCTCCACAATGCTCCACATATCAGTAGTGAAGTGCTGACCGGCTGGCTGAGTTTTAGCAGCATATGATTTAAAACTTTTGATACCCACTTCATATGAGGATGGCAGAAGCTATGTTNGTACCCTCTCCAGCAGTTCCCTGTCCTTCTTGAACCGGGGAGCCCAGGAATTGTGTGGCTATAGCCCAGAAGGAAAGATAGTAAATATAACATGAAGTATTTGTTTTGTTGTTAGAAAACCACTGAGAGTTGTCCAACAAAGTTGAGGCTAAGATGCAAGAGAAGTGCAAAGCAGGACTGTCCTGAGGTTGTGTATATGGTGCCTCCTTGGGTTGGCACAGAGATTGTCTCTCGTTAGACAAGACCCTGCTGTGGAGGTTGAGGAGTGCAGTTGAGCATCACCTACTGCAAAAGCCAATGGGTTTTACTGTTTATTCTCCAAACCTCTGGCTGCTACTTGAGCGGAGGGTCTCCACTGCTTCACCCCTTTCTCCTCTTGGCTGCTGCACGTGGCCACCCGACCCCAGCTCTGCCGCCTGCCCCTGCTATGCTTCCCCTGGGAAACACCCCCAAAACTGCAGAAGGCTGAATACAACATGATCTAGGAGAGCCTGAGCAGCACCGACTCCCGGAGAAGCCCACACAGCCTATTGATACACCGACAGCTGCAGCAGAGGCAGAACAGACCGAACACTTGCAGGCTCGGGAAAACAGTACAGCCTTATTTCAGGACATCATTGCAATACACAAAATGCATAGCCCTTTTTGTTCATCTTTAAAGAAAAAGCTTAAACTGATCAATCTGCTCTTTGCCAGGGCTACACCATGTTCCTCCTAATGACTTCTGAGTAGTGAGCATTTGCTAGAGCCCAGAGCAACTGCGGAGAAAAAATACTGAAAACCCGATTTAAAAAATGACTGGCAATTTTATCTGCTTCAGTACCCGAGTGCTGCATGCTTGCAGTCGATTAGTCACCACAGATTACTTTTCAGCCCACATGGCAACAGGGTTTTGTTATTCTTTTTGTTTGTGTTTTTTTTGTTTGTTTTTGTTTTTGTTTTTGTTTTTTTGTTTTTGTTTTTTTTTTTTACTGAGAACAAGGAAAACCAGGCCAGAATGGTGAAATTCAAGTCTAATTTTCTAATGTCCCTACAAATATGAAATTGTCTGTTTACTTGTAAAAAATATGGCTACATATCTTATGGGTATTATGATAAAAATAAGAATTGGTGACTAAAATGGTACTTTTAAAATTATATTAGGATTTTTTTAACACACAGGAAAAGGAAAAAAAAAAAAAACAACGCTAAAAATCCCACCAATGCCTGGCACTGTATTTCTCTCAGCTTTGGAATCTAATCATTAAGTAGCATCAGAAGAATATTCTTCCTCTGGACACTGTCTTCTGAAAGACAATTTAAGTAATAACCAGATTTGCTATGTAAATTAAACCTTGATAAATCTCACTCAACATCTTTTTTCTGTGTAACCTCTTCAGAAAGACGTACAGTCCATTTTACATTTTTCATTAATGCACCAAATCACAGGAGGTTGAAAAGGTTAAAGATGTTTAATTGTTACTAGATGATAATCAGTCAGAAATTATATTCTAGCATGTAACTTGCTGGCAAAGATGTTTTATTTTCAGATACATCCCTCCTAATTCTTCCTTTCCCTTTGGAATGTATCATTAAGCTGCATTTACGTGTCTCGCATGACATGTACGGTCAGGAATCAATCTGAAAAGCCAAATCTGAAAGCTTCTTGTCATTTCTCATTTTCTGTGACCAAGTAAGGGAAAAACCTACATGATTTCTTTGGTGGAAGAGACGAGCTTTGCTGTTTTCATCATTTATACTGTAACGGCCCTCAGAGGCCCCAAATGTGGACCAAAACTAATTGTTCCAGACCCAGGGCAAGTAAAGACAAAAACAAGCTGGATGCCAAAAAAAAATTATATATATATATATACACACACATACATATTTCACACCTCTCTTTCCTCTCTCTTTACTGAAAGTGTTGCTGAGCTGAGACTAGAAAGGCAAAGAAAAGGAGATTAAAGGGACTTCTCATGCTACTTGTACCATGAAGCCCAGAAGTGGTGGGAGATGGGAGACAGGAGGAGGACAAAAGAGACAAAGTCATGGTAATTCCCGCCCTGAAGCCTCCCCCTCCTTTCTGGTCTTCTCCTGATCTGGAGCCACATATCCTTCAAAAAGCCATTAACCCCATTCTAACTAAAACCAGAACGGGACAAACTGCCTCTGGAGGGGTTTCTCTCTGTGCTTTCATTACAGAGGGATGCTGAAGGGGTTTTTTAGACTTCTGATTTATGTAAGTTCTAATGCAACTTGGGTATTGAACAGTATATTAATAATATTTCTTATACGGAACAAGTCTTTTTATTTCTGGAGATGTTAAATGGATTGGTTACTGCATTTTTGAAAGGTATTTAGATGCTGTGGCATTAAAGGTTCATGCAAAAATCTGAATACAACAGAACAAAATGCAATTTAATAGACACTACAACACAGACATTACAGTATTCCAGGAGCCAATTTAAGTGGCAAATAGTATTTTTTGATAACCTTACACCAGCCTTTGTTAAAAAAAAAAGAAGAGATAAATAGGCACAAGAGAACAATAAGCTGCAAAGTATATAAAAGCCCGCAAAAAGCTGCAAAATATATAAAAGGTCATAGAACTGGATGGAAAAAGGTCATTCAACTTGCAGGACATTTTGAAATTTGCTCTTCTCCAGATACTGAGTGATACTACAACATCTGCAAAACTGTGAATGGGCATGAGCTGAGGTCCCTGGGTGGGCTGGCAGAGTCACGGACATGGAGAGCCGTGGGAGCCAGCAGGGCCTCCACAGCCCACTTCCCCATGGAGAGCAGGGGCTGCCTTGGAGGTGGCAGTGCCGCTGCCAGTACCAGGGAATCAGTCCTTCCTGCAGGTTTGAGCCCTGAGGAGGCAATGAAATCCCCACACTCCCTCGACGCCCCCCGCCAC